>VZRX01011115.1:166354-179023 GCA_013398075.1 Notiomystis cincta
TGTGTGTGTGTGTGTGTGTGTGTGTGTGTGTGTGTATAGGTGATTGCATCCTGCAGACTGATGCTGGATACAAACTGCAGGAGTTCAGGATTTCCCAAAGACCTCCACTATCCCATATCACCAGGCTCACATGCACACAAGGGGGTTTGGTAGCAGTGATAATTAACCTCTTTCATCACATTCAGCCTAATTTATTTTTAGATTCTATGAACAGGATATGGACTCCAGTAACAGCCTTCAAGTAGTGCTACAAGGAAAATGAGCAGCACAACTCTGTGGACACTATAAGGTGATGAAACTGGGTAAAAGGCTGATAGCTATGAACTGGGCTAAAAGGAAATTGTTGAGCTGAGCTGTTGCTGTTGGGTGAATTTTGAGAGCAGCATTATTTGAATTAAAGAGATTCACAGCTGTGAATGTTAACACTCCTTTCCACCTCTGTTCCTTATTGCTGAAAATAATTTTCCAAGCAAAAGCCAGGTTCAAACAACATTGATTATATTTCAGAAAAACACATCACAAATAAGTTGCATAGTATCACTAAGGATCTTATAATTTTTTGCATGTAAATATTATTCTTGTTTTAAAATATCTGATAAGATTTTCTCCTATTACAACCTTTTTTACTTTAGTCTAACTGCATTGGTGTTACATTTAATTTAATCCAATACACAAGGAGAATTTATTTGTTTTCTTAAAAAATACAAAATACAAAATTTTGTGGCTTTTGCTCTTTCCTGTGGTTTTATTTTCTGATATAACATTGTTTTTCCATGGTGTCTCCACCACTACAGAAAACATCCACCACTGTTGGATTTGTTCCTGATATTTCTAGTTATACAAAATATTATCTTTCTTAGAAAACCAGCAAATGGGTTTGGTTTTGTTTAATAGCCTAATAGTAGTGGGAGTATCATAGCAGCAGGAGTGTCACTCAAAAGCCATTTCAGTATTTCATCAAATGATACTAAGTGTAGGTGGTAACTAGAAACCAGAATATGTTTTTATTCTACATTAGCATGTACATCCTGAATTACAACAATCAGACTAGATGAGACTGAAGCTCTCAGCAGAACAAGTCTAACTGTTCATGCCAACTTGTTTTTATCTACAGAAGGCTGCAGCATCAACTTCCTCCTCTTTCTCACACAAATTAATCCTGCTGCCTGTAATGAGCTCCAGTGTCACTGGAAGGAGATTTAGGACACTGTACACGGTACCTGACCCAAACCACTCCAAGAAACCAAACAACTTCTCCCCAAAACAGATTGGAAGCTAAGTTTTTATGGCTATTTCTACTTATGGGCCTGGAGTTCCCATTCATTATTAGTTCAATGCATTTTCAGAGGGTGGAAAAACAAACCTTAAGAACATATATCATAGGAATTTATAACAGCATGTTTCTTGGATTATGATTAGCTCAATAGAAATCCTGTCTTAAATAAATATAGTTTAAAAGACCATGCAAAATTAAATATAATTCCCATGGGGAAAAATAGGGGGTTTTTATCCTCTCTGAGATGATCTGTTCTTCTGGATCTCCTCTTCCCCCCACTCTATGATGTGGTTGTGTCAGAATCAATGATCTACTTATAGATAAAAGGACAATTTTTTTACTCAGCATTGAGTACATTTATACTGCTTTCAGTACTATTTAGTATTCCTTTTAAGTTGTTGGGGGGTTTTTTATGCGGACAGAAAACTTTAGATAACTGCTTTGAAGATAATTCCCATATCAAGTAGAAAGCACAAAAAATTACTAAACTTCAAAACTTTTTAAGTTCTGACATAGGGAAGATAGGAGAGCTCACTTTTTCCAATACAGGGACCTCCAAGTTGTTCAGAAACACTGCTATTTCTCTCATTTCCTCTCTCGAGTTTCATACTTTTCAGCCTCCACCTTGCCTGGGTTTCCTTGACCTGGTTCACACCCCCAGTCTGCTGGTCAGCCAAACACAGATTGTGATTTTATTTCTTTTTCTCTTTTCTGTGACAAAGGCTTAATTTTAAGTTACCCACTCCCGATACACCCATTTGTAACACGTTCCTGTGTGTTCTAAATGCACTTTTACCTACATGATTTAGGGACAGATCTCCCGAGTTTTTATAAAGAAAGTGAAATTTAACTCAGTTAAACTCTCAGTTTAAAAAATGCTTAAGGGCAATGGGCAAGACTACAGCAGGATTCAGATGCAAATTTTCCAGCACTTGATGTAAATTTCGGGTTCAACCCTCCAAGGTGCTTGTGTCACAAGATCATGATTTGTCCTGATTTGGGCTACTTAAATGCATATCACGCTTTGAGATCTCTGCAGTCATTTCTGGTTTACCACAATTAAAAGACCACCTTTAGTTTCAGGGCATTACTTGATAAAATTTAAGACCAGTTTGACCTCAAATCAGTAGGAACACATACGTGCTTACTACTAAGCACATTTATCAGCTGAAGATCTCAGTGGACGTTTTTAGGAAGGACCTAAGAAAGATGTTTTGATCGTGTTTCATGTAGAAAAACGTTTGCGTGACCCTGATCTGTTCTAAGGTAACAGTTTGCTGAGAGAAATTTAAGTACAAATTCCAAAATTTGAAGCAATTCGCCATGAAGTAGAAATAAAGAATGTGTCTTGAGTAAAACTGGGTATCTGAAATGAATGCAAGCTGCTAAATAACATAATATTGGAATATTAAGATCAGTGGTTTGGTGACAGAATTCAGGGGAAGGAACTCAGTTGTGGTAGCCTGACCCATAACCAAAACTAAGCTGATGGAAATTTAGGCAGGCTCAAAAATCAGTTCTGTCAAATTATCTTGAACAAAAAGTTTGCTTTAGCCCTACTTTTATAGTAGTAGAAACTCCGGTTCTCTACCAGGGGGGAGTCACGGTTCGTTCAGATCCTGAAGTAAAGCAGATTGGAAGGGCGGCTGCCCGCAGACCCCTGAGAAGTGTCTCCGATCACCTGCAAAGTGATCCTCACTTCCGTGAAGATAACCACGATCAGAATTAAATATCCCCGCATTAACACCCCCGATCTCAGCTCCTTTCTCTTCGAACACAACTGCCTAGGAAGGGTAAATTTGCACTCCTATCTACCCGTGAAGCACCGCATTTGTCAAGCGGCCGTGCAGAGTTTACCCCGCCCTTCAGCGGCAGGGGCTCCCTGCTGGCAAACGCCTGCGGGGCAGGCGCTGCCAGCGCAAAATGCCATTATTAAAGCGGGGCACGCTCCTTTCTGTCTGTCTGCCTTTCTCTCTCTCGTCCCCACGCCCAAACTGAAGGCAGCTTTCGGTCTCTGCCCGCGGGAAGCCGCTGCCCACAAGGCCTCCCCGCGCGGCCGGGCCCTGGCGCTGCGCCGGTGCCGCGCCGGCCGTGCCGGGCCCGGGGACTCGCGGCCGCTGAAGGCCCGAAAGCGGCGTGTCCGGAGCTCGCAGAGAGCCCCGCGGCTCCTCCCTGCACGGCGAACACTCCACTCCACTGCACAGATAAACCCGACAGCCCGCTCTGCCCTCAGTAATGACTCACATCTTCCTAAACGCTCCGTTGAAGTTTGTTTACAGCGCTGTCGCTTGCTACATCAGGGGAAGGAGGGCTCTGTGTTTCCTTTTTTACTGGTTTTTTTTTTAGCAAACACAACCGACAAAACTGTCAACTCTTTTTATTGTTTTTAAGTTGTATAAACAGAATTAAGCTGCAGGGAGTCTATTAATAAAGTCCTACACAACAAAACCATTCACAATCTTCAAGGCAGGTTTTAATCTCCCAGGAAAAAATCGATTTTATTTAGAATAAACTAGTAAAGAATGGAGATTACTCTAGGGAATTAGTCTTTAAAGTATGATGGAGAAATATAGATTTTCTTCTCTATAGGAATATGATGTTGCAATGCATATAAAATGTGCCATAACAATTACATAAGGCTTCTTTTAAATTTCCAGGCTCATTAACCCTATAGCTTTCTAGAAATAAGTACTTCGGTGCAGGAAAAAAAAAAAAAAAAAAAAAAAAAAAAAAAAAAAAAAAAAAAAAATGTGTAATTTAATAAAAAAACACCTCNCAAAAGAGAGAGAAAAAAGGAGCCCTGCTAATAAAAAAAAAAAAAAAAAAAAAAAAAAAAGAGAAAAAAAAAACCAACAAAGATGTGTAATTATAGAGACAAATACCTGGCAGAAAAAGCTTAGAGTCTTGAATAAGTTCCACTGCACTAATGAACCACTCCACCAAATCCCAGGGGCTCAAAACATATTATGTGTGTGACTCCAGTGCAGAAGAAGTAACCTTGTGCCCTTGCTTTCCATATCTATGGCATCTCCAAACTGTCACAAAGGGATCAATGCAGAGGGTGAAGTTATATTAATACAAGCTAAATGGCCACCTGCAATCCAGCTGCCAAGGCCTTTGCTCACAGATGGTGACACTTTGTCTTGGAGGCTGAATCTGGACAATCAACCCAAAGATGACAAATTCTGCTCTTGGTTATACCTGTGCTGCTCTGCAGCTGAGTGTGTGTGTCTTCATCAGCTACAGCAGAGACAATGAAGCTGTTTTTACTGAACACAGAATCTGAGGCATTTTCACTCCAATATAGACACCACTGGGTTTTTAACATTTATAGCTTGGAGAAGTCAGAATGACCTCAAGTCCTGACACTCTACATTTACTTGTTAACAGGGTCAGGATTTCACTTTTACCTCTGGTTTTTATTTCTCTTAGCCACATAAGTGAGACCTGAACTGTGTGCTTATTATTCCCACTGCAAAAATTTAAAGAACCTTTTGTGTCACTGAGAAACAAACAGCATAAGGCTGTACCACTGGCAAAATCACCTCTCAGATCTTTACATTCTTTAACTGTTTATGCCCCAAGATCTCAATCAAGTATCTGTTAAAGCCTTCTCCTAACAATTAATTAGGGAAAACTACAATTTATATTTTGCAGAAACTACAGAGCCACAAGTGCAGTGACAGCTGTGTGGTTAGAAGCAAGGTTTTAGTGGCTGGTGGAGTTCATGGACACTTTCTAAAGACATTTAGCTTGCTTTTTATCAGATGAAGAAGCAATCTAAAATCCCAAGCCTGAACACTCCATGACTCTCAGAAATTGCTTTTTAGCAGTCACAGTCACTTTAAGCAGAAGGTGATCTTGCATCTGAGAAAGGAGAAAAGCTCTGATCCAGAGATCAGCTGAATTTTGTAACTTTCTTTTCTTTATTAAATTCTGTTATATTCATGAATATTTAACAGTTAAAATATTGTTATTACTGCACAAACATTCTTCCAGCCTACAAATTGTTATATTTTGCCTCTGTTTATACTTTAATTTGATTTTGCTCCGAAGCAGTATTGTCTATTTTTGCAGAGAATTCCGTTTTCTAATGGAACTAACCTCTCCTCCATCTGTGGAAAATATTTGTTGGCCTTACCAATGCAGGAGCTTTTGCATTAAGGTTGCATTAATTAATAATTCAGTAATTTTGGTATAAATGGGCTGCACTAGAATAAACCCAAGCTGACACAGAGATGGCTTGTGTGGCCTGAGAGCCAGCTGAGCTGGGTGTCACAAACTGGCACGGAAGGGTTTGATCTGGTGTAGCTCTCACTGGGGTGGGGGGAGAAAAGCTCAGCCAGTTTTCATCCAAAGATGCTGCAGCGTTGTGCCTGTGGGATGGGTGCAGACACAGCACTGTGGCAGCAGGCAGCACTTCTCCCAGCCACCCACACTGCTGAGTGGAGCTGGTAGCTCTGCCACAGCTCTGCTCGAACCGCACATCAGGGGCTCTGCTTACGCTGTCGCCTGCGGCGTTTCAACACCGGCTGCCTTCCGTCGTCCTCCTTCATCCCAACTCCCCTATTCTTTGTTGTAGGAAATAACAACCCAGACAACGGCAATGTCTCTTTTCCTTATTGGTAAACACTCTCTGGGCACATCTGCAGTGATGATGATAAGGCAGAGGTCTGCTCTCAAATGGGAAAAACAGAATGTCAGTTTACATAATGGCCAGAAAACAAGAAAAAGAACCTACACACTGGAGCAGCAAGCCTGTTTCTATCTTGCTTCATTGTCTTAACAGGATTCTTATTGTGTTTATATTTAGAGACATGGGAAACTGTGCTAGCCATGCTCCCCATTGTTACTTAACCTCAAACAACCTATATAGCACGCTGTCCATTAAGGAACCTGAATGTAGACTCTAATCAAGGTGGCTAAACAAGATATAGGAAAATAAAGCTCAGTGCTTCCTCCTTGTTTGGGAAAAAACAAACAGGAAGGTTCCCTCTTACACTCACCTCAGCAGAAAAGAGGGAGGGAGAGTTTGTTTTTACAGGCTCACAGAAGATTTTAGCTCTCTGTTGTGCACCTGTTTGGCTTTTTCATCATTCACGCTGCCAATAAATGGATCCAAACACTTCAGCAACTTATTTCCCAACTGGGAAACTTTTTCTTTACTTTACTTTTCAGGAATAGTGTTTGTTAGAAATTCATGTTTAAAATCAACAGTGGAAACCTGACATAAGTAAGCCAGCAAAGACTGTGACTGGTTAATGATCAGAAAGTTGCTTTTGATAATGTGTTAGTGCTTGGAGAGGCTTGCCTGGATGTTGAATAACAAATGATACATTACCAAAAACTCAAATCCACATAACCAATATTAAATTGAATGCAATGTTCCTAATGACAACAGAGCTTTGATTGCTAAGAGTCAATGATTCCAACTCATAGACACCAGTGTTGAAGAGGACTAGAAATGGCAACTGAGCCTGAAATTCTGAATGCATTTCACATGGAGAAAATATTCACAATGATTACTGGTAAAAATTTTAATTATTTAAACTGCACATTTCAGTCTTACTTTTTCTTCAGAAGCCACAATATGTGGGCCTTTCAAATCAGCCAGGGATGACAATCATAAATCCTTTAAAGCTTTAAATTGACAAATTTATACAGAGAGCTTTCACCTTTTTCTGTGATGTTCTGTCTTATCCTAATTATAATATCTGAGATTCCTCAATAAGTATTGGGGTGTCTTATAGAAACATTCAAACTTTGGACATTTAATTTAACATAAAGTCTTAACAGTCTCTGGCATATATCAGAGAGAGAATTTGACATCAGAAAGAGTTCAAGAGCTTTTTCCCAAAGATTTGGCCCTGGTGCATGTCAGGCTGTGAAGGTGCCCCATCAGGTGTGCTACAGACTCTGGGACCTCAGAACTGTGTCCCTTTCACTAGAGATAAGTGCTTGAAGGCAAGGTCTCAGTGCTATCCCTCAGTAAATATATTTCCTTGGTGATCACACTTCTTACTATCTTGTCACCCAGTCATCAAATATGAGATGGATGTAAAGTTACAGAGAGTGTAAAGGCTGTGGTTCTTTCTTACTTCTATTTTCACTTCCAGTACCTCTGGAATCCTGTGCAAAGATTAAAAGGAAAAGCAGGAAAGGAAAGCAGGAGGCATGCAGAAGGAACATCAGTCTCCAGGAGGAGCTCAGGGAATGAGAGATCCTTCATGGCACGTTCCTACACCGCATGCAAGGAGAGAACCCTTTCCTGTCCTAGTTTCCTTTCTCTACTGCTCAGGTTTCACACACGTTATCATACCCAGCACATCCTGGATTTAGTGCTAGACATGAAAACAAACTGTTTTCTGGGTGCCAGGTCAAAGGCCAGCCTCACTGGGAATGGCTGCAGGAGGATTTCAGTGAGATTTCAAAATGACAAATCCCTTTGCCATGCTTTCATTTAATTGTCCTCTCTGCTTTCTCCTCCCTCATTAGACTCTCCCTTTCTTTCAGGTGGTGGCACTGCTGCACCATTTGTGGTGCTCAGCACAGCTTCCTCTGCCAGCTTTCAGAGTGTATCTTAACAACTAATTAGAGCAATTTTCACTAGCTCATGCTGTCGGCTCTCCAGCTCCTGCATGATCCAAATGGCTCTCAGGGGATGTTACATTATGGTTGGTTTGTTATTGTTTGTTCCAGGCCAGTGCCACTAGACAAAAGCGTTATAAAACCGGTGAGTGGTATTAATCACAATTTCTTCGATGTCCATGTCTGCAATGTCCCTATTCTCACTTTCCCATTTTTTTGCTTAGCTCTCATTTTGTTCTGAAAGAACAATTAGGATGTGATGTGCAGGGTCCTGTGCGTACAGAAGCTCAGAAATAGGTTAGATAAAAAAGTAGAAGAGAAAAACAAGCATTGCATTTCAGCAACTCCACCTCTTTGTTAGGAATGACTGGATTAGTACCCGAAAGCTTCCTTGCAAACAGCCAGAATCCCACCAGCTTTGAGTATTTCAAGCCCTAAATTCAACTGAAGCTTAACGACTTGCCCATTGTGTGTCTCCATATCTAACTTGACTTCAGCATACAATGCAGAATGTCCCCTGCTGTGCAGCCCCAAAACAAGCTCCTTTGAAAATAGTATTTATTTCAATTCAGTTAATCCTTATCATTTCAAAACTCTAATGGCTTTGAAATTCACAGAGATGCAACCCTTTTCCTGTGGTAAGAGATTCAGTCATGCAAGGGGAGGAAAATAAACAGAGTAAATATAACTAATTTATTCCATTTTGGATCTTATTGATTCCAGGTCTGGGGGGCTTTGAAACCCGTTAATTGAGGCAATAATAAGTAATAATAGGTAATAATAACTTTGGCCTGTCTCCCTCCTGAGTCTTTTCAGCACAATGAGGTGGCTTATAATACTGAGTATTATAAGAAAGAAACCTTCCAATTGAAAACCCACCAACACATCTGAGGATTCTCTAAATTATGGAAGAGAAAAAAAAGACAAGACAACCACTTTGATGGGGTGGATAAAGGCAACTGGACAGCTGTTAAGTATGTTTTGCAAAGAGGAATATGATCTTGGTAGATCATTGATTGAAGCAGCAAATAATAACAACAAGCCTGCATTTACATGGTACTTTAAACTTTCAAAGTGCTGTGCAAACAATAACTAATTGATCTAATCAAAAAAGAACTGCTTCCAGTGTAATATCAAGTATGTAGTCACAAGAGAACATGTTATTAACTCAAGGAAGCAATTTATTTCAAAATCTATTATCATAAATTATACTGGTCTCTTTTTCCTCCTTTTTTAAAGTTATTCCCTCTGCAGTCTGATTAATGCCTGGATTAATTTGCTCAGGATTTCTGGAAATTTAGTAAGTGCAAACTTAATAGGAGACTGATAGAAATGTCAGAGGTAATTGATGTTTTAATGGGCATGAAATCTGGAAAAGTATCTGATTGGAATAGATTCACAAAGGCCTTTATTAAAGCATGAGGGTAAAGGCTCATCATACTGAACTCACTTCTTTAGACAAGTTTAGTAAATTGTGTACTGTGAATACTCTCTGCTTCCTAAACTTAGAGGCACAAAAGGTGTATCAGATCAATATAGCATTTTTCCCATTAACTCCAGACACTGTATTATTTCCTGCCTCTCTATTATCATCATTTTAAAATTATGACATTTTCAACTGAATGGCTGAATAAAAGATATTTTTTTTCAAATTATAATAAGTAAGTTGTATCATGCCACATCAGGATAAAAGTATTGTAGAAGTTGCAGCCATTCCATTTCTTTATTTTTCCCTACTTGTACTGATAGGGAAAGTTGCTGTTCCCATTCTTGGCTTGCCTGTTCCTCTAAACAAGGCTTGATGTGATCTCTGAATCAGGTAAATCCTATTAGTCCGTTTCAGCCATGAATACGAAGGAAACATTCCATAATCTGTCCCCAAGAATCTAATCCACGTCTGTTTCTTAATGGAATACAGACACAATAACACATATTGTGTGTTATCAGGAGTCAGAAACGTCTTCATCCCTGCAGGCTGCGAGGTGCAAACGCCGTGTTTATTTATCACCGCAGCCTTTGAAAGCCTTTTCTTTACAGGAGAAATAAGCTGGGGAAACAGCAGCGAGTCTCAGTGTGCCCCAGCAGTCTGTGACACTCCTGCCTCAAAGCCTCTGCCGTATATTTGAAGTCAGTTCCGCTCCTTTCCCTCTCTGTCCCTACCAGGGAGTTCTGGCTGCTGCACTTGCACTGCCCAGCCCCACATTAGCTCTTGCAGTAGCCAGTAAGTAAAAACCATTGTAATGCTGTCTGGCTTGTAAATGAGAAGAACAATAAGGAAAGTCTGAGCCTGACAGCCAGCAGTCCATGGTGATTACAGAGAAAAGGGACCGCATTTTTTACTCGCTTTTTGTTATTGTTATTAAGGTCAGTGTCATCCATCAAGATGCGGAGTTATTTCTGACACAGTTTCAAAGGTCAATTGGTCATGTGCAACGACAAAATAGATTCGTGGAATAATGTACCCAAAAACTCGGGAATGTGCCTTTCCACTTTCTATTGTCATGCCCCTACTCATATTTCAATGCCAAAAATCAACAAAGAGAGACATTTGAAAATACCAGTTGAGCAAACAACGAGAAGAAACCTCAAGTAACTCATTGATGTATAGTTTGAAAGCCATGGAATTTCTCCTTCTAAGCTACCATTCTCTTCATTCCAAATATCCAGGGAGTTTTTAGCCAGGAGGAATATTTCATTGGCCTCCCCATTCTACAAAGCAACAGATTTCTTTAAAAGGCTCCAATGAAAGTTTAATAGCAAAACTCTGAGTATTACATCTCATGCTACAATTCACTTGGCTGGCACACTACCATCTTTGTCCTTCCTTCCAGGAGGAATCTTTTCCTGAGTTTTAATTTGTGGGAAGTCTTGGGCAAAGTCCACTGAGGTTTCATCACCATGCCTGCCACATTTCCACAGGAAGGACTGCTGAAACTGGTAATAAATGGGTGCAGATTGAATCCAACAACCAGCAGGACACCGAATGAGAAAATCCACTTTTACCCTCTACTGTTCACTGGCTGCACAAATACAAAGCTGTAATACCTTCTGCCACCCTCATCCATCTCTCCTTGATGGAAGAGCAGGAGTATCAGTGCTTCCAATGTTCTAGAGCCAGGCAAGGGAGGATTCTCCACAAAAAGAGACAAGAGGTCCTTGACTCCTGTACTCTGCTCCTTTAGGACAAATAAACTCATTGTTTTTTGGTTTTTTGTTTCTTAGTGAATAACTTTTGAAACAAGGACTCCTTTTCCTAGTGAGTTACAAAGCTGAATTTCCAGGCAATATAAACAGTGATTCTCTTTTGAACTGATCTATCTGTGACATGCATTCCATGGGCTCTCAGCATCCAGGCTCACACTGCACTTCTGATGTGACATTGCAGTGTTATCTTTGTGCATTTATAGAGAGAATTGAGCGTGTAGCCAGGCATGGGTCAGTACCTTCATCATTTCCAGTGCAGTTTAGCTCATTGCATTTGGTAACAGCTTATTTGCAGGCCACCAATATGATGTGAGTGGTCCTGGCACTCATAATCACTGTTGATCAGTTAATTGCAATGTAGTACCACAAAGTGGTATGGAAATTATATGGTGAATAATTACCAAGTAAACAGCTGCTTTCATTTCATTCAATTTCACAGCTTTGCAAAATTTGTCATAGTAGTTCATAAATTAAAGGGGTCCCACAAGTGGTAAGAAGTATTTAGTATTAAAAACTTGAGTTTCTTCTCACTTTGGATGTCTGTAACAGAAAAACTAGAAGGTATGTATTGGAGGATGCATTATACTATCCAATTTGGAGTACAACCAAGAAAAGAAGTAAATTTATATGGAAGGATATACTTGGAAGTTGATCTATGAGGCACAAGACACTTGTAATTTCCCCATCACTGCTAAATTTCATTGTTCATAGCCACGTGTCTTTTACCCAGCCCTGGTTTTCTAAACAAAAATAAATACAAACTAATATTTTGAATTGATTAGTCAGACACAGGCTGTTTAACAGGAATCAGGACATATGCACTGGGCCAGGTGTTAACAGCCTGTTTAGTTCCACTTCAGACATACTGACAGGCATCGGGTATTGACAAAACAGCTCCCGAAAGTAAAAAACATTCATTATTTGACTCTACAATCAAATAAGTCACTAAAAAATGAGACTGTGAAGGGCTGGAGACATTTCTGGTTTATCTTTGTCAAAGGCTCACTCTGTCACCCATTGGGATGGGCAGCACCCCCCAAAAGTCAGTGACCTCTCTACTGAGGGAGAACCCCATTTAAACACTCAGTCATTCCTCAGTTATTCCTCTGTATTCTCAGGGTTTGCCCTTCCTAGATAAAACCAGTACTGTAAACTCAGCAGGAGATTAGGACAAAGTTCTCAAAACCAATGGCTCAACCATTGTCCCTCACAGCTCTCAAGTGTGGGATCGAGATAAGGCACCTCTCAGAAATAATTTCTTTTTTCCTGTTTCTTCCTCTCCACTGCCTTTCAGACAAACACATTGGGTTAATGCATGAAATGGCCCAGTAACACACAAGTTAAAAGACAATAGTTAAAAATTTCTGTAGAGTAGCTTCAAATTCTGTAATCTATTTTCAGAGCTTTGGTAGTGATGACATATAAAGGGTAGAAAATTTTAAAACAGGCTTCCCTGTTATTCTTTCCTCTCCCATTACACTGTGATTCCTTCTACAAAAAACATTTAAAATATTAGATTATTATTTTGCCTCTGCAAAGACAGAAATAACCTGGTACTAAGACACGTTGAGAAACTGAGTTGCACAATTTCTTTTTTTTTT
>VZRX01011116.1:2301-12447 GCA_013398075.1 Notiomystis cincta
CCTCACAGCCCCTACAGCCTCCACAGCCATCTTAGACCTCATGGCCCCCACTGCATTCCCAGACCACACAACCTTCAGAGATCCTATAGCCAGCACACACCTCACACCCCTACAGCTCCCATAGCCCTTACAGCCCCCAGAGCCCTCACAGCTCTTACAGACCCTCCAGCTATGTGAGCCCTCAGGGACCCCAAATCTTGTAGCCATCATAGCCCTTGCACCCTGGTCAGAGACTGAAATGTCATTAAGCTCATGGCTTAAACATTGCCATAAAAGACTTTTGTCCATTATGGCAAAAGTTTTTAATGAAGGTGCACCAACAAAGCTGCACCGCTGGAGCCCACCTCACCTTGAATGGGCCCCCGACTCAAATCTTGAACTGTGAATTAAGCTGTCCAGGAGTACTTGAGATAAGATACAGTGACACTGTTTAATCATCTAGGTCTGGGAAGAAATGGATAAACCTGGAAGAGGAACCTAAACAGGAGGGCCAAGCCCAGCAGCTGTCCTGAACATCATCCCTCGCTGGCTTTGGGCTGGGGGAGGCCATAGCCCTCGAGCTTCTCTCCTCCTGCCAGGTTTGCACAGACTCCCTCTGCCACCAAGGCAGGAGGAGGAGGATGGTCTTGGCTGTGTGGGGTAACCTCTGGCCAGAGGCAGTGAACAGCCATCCTCCATTACACAAACTGGCTCAGTTGTAAACCCCCACCCCAGGAAGGCCACATCCATGGGACATTCACATGAGAGGCAGCTGGGGAGGTGTCACAATCCATCAAAGACCTCCAGAGTTCCCCCAGATTCATTCCTGAGGCCTTGCACCAGAGCACTGCATGTGATGCAAAGTGATTCAGTCTGCTGCAAGAGACAGTGTCAAACTGCCCCCTCTCCAGGGAGGTACCTNGAAACTTGTCCCCCCCTCAGAGGAGGTACCTGGGTGTTCCCACTTGGCCCAAACATATATAAATCCATAATTGAATTCTGTGCTTTTTGGCAAGGCATGCTCATGACCAAGAAGACTAGATGGAGAGGATCAATGAGACATTGCTGGAACCCACAGAGGGGTGATATTTTCTACTTAATCTATCTCTGTCACTCTCCCTGTCCCCCCTCATCCCTATTTCTATTTCTTTCTTTCTCTCTCATTTACTGTTAAATAAAGTATATAATTTTTTGGTATCAGCATCTATTTTTGTGAGGTTTTAATCTTGTTTTGGGGAGTATTAGAACCTTACAGCCCCCATAGCTTCTACAGACTCCATAGCCCTCACAGCCACAAAGCCCTCAGATTTAAAGATCTCACAGACCCCATAGGCCTTCCAAGCACTTGATTGTGTTGACAATAGAGGTTTTCAATTATAAGGATAGGTCACCAAAATCTTTCTCTCATTGCACACTTACTTATCTGTACAAGCTGCACCTGGAAACTTTTTGGTTTCAATTTATACTACAAGACTGAGAGTTAGTGACTCTAAAAGCAGTTGAAAAGTGCAGTGCAGTGGTGTGTTTAATGGAGTTCACTGGTTGCAAGGGAAGGAGGAAACTCAATGACTGCTTTTTTGGTTTAGGACCTTTTGCATGGGATCAACTCCTGGGCTTTTAAAATTTACCATCTGGTATTTGTGAGAGTGAAAAAAGCGAGACAGTACAATAGCACACAGAGCTGAGAAGGAAGGTACATGGCCTCAGTGTGTGGTGTGTTCTTGAAGGCCTGCAAGGCTCATCCAGCAACTGGTTTTGTCCTGGCACATTTTCTATGCATGATGTATATGGACACTTTAGGCATTGTGAGACTGAGAGCATGTGATGCTATGTACAGCTGAGTAGGAAAAGTACAGAGGACTGTGATGTGCCTGAAATTCACAGGACTGCAATTTAATTGTGAATGCAAGTTTCCAAAGGCCCTTTTCCAAAGGCAAGCTTTTTGTCCTGGCACATTTACCTATGTAAGATGTAGCTGGAAACTTTTNGCACAGACTCCCTCTGCCACCAAGGCAGGAGGAGGAGGATGGTCTTGGCTGTGTGGGGTAACCTCTGGCCAGAGGCAGTGAACAGCCATCCTCCATTACACAAACTGGCTCAGTTGTAAACCCCCACCCCAGGAAGGCCACATCCATGGGACATTCACATGAGAGGCAGCTGGGGAGGTGTCACAATCCATCAAAGACCTCCAGAGTTCCCCCAGATTCATTCCTGAGGCCTTGCACCAGAGCACTGCATGTAACACACAATAATGCAACTGATCCAGAGTCTTGCAAGAGACAGAAAGAAACTTGTCCCCCCCTCAGAGGAGGTACCTGGGTGTTCCCACTTGGCCCAAACATATATAAATCCATAATTGAATTCTGTGCTTTTTGGCAAGGCATGCTCATGACCAAGAAGACTAGATGGAGAGGATCAATGAGACATTGCTGGAACCCACAGAGGGGTGATATTTTCTACTTAATCTATCTCTGTCACTCTCCCTGTCCCCCCTCATCCCTATTTCTATTTCTTTCTTTCTCTCTCATTTACTGTTAAATAAAGTATATAATTTTTTGGTATCAGCATCTATTTTTGTGAGGTTTTAATCTTGTTTTGGGGAGTATTAGAACCTTACAGCCCCCATAGCTTCTACAGACTCCATAGCCCTCACAGCCACAAAGCCCTCAGATTTAAAGATCTCACAGACCCCATAGGCCTTCCAAGCACTTGATTGTGTTGACAATAGAGGTTTTCAATTATAAGGATAGGTCACCAAAATCTTTCTCTCATTGCACACTTACTTATCTGTACAAGCTGCACCTGGAAACTTTTTGGTTTCAATTTATACTACAAGACTGAGAGTTAGTGACTCTAAAAGCAGTTGAAAAGTGCAGTGCAGTGGTGTGTTTAATGGAGTTCACTGGTTGCAAGGGAAGGAGGAAACTCAATGACTGCTTTTTTGGTTTAGGACCTTTTGCATGGGATCAACTCCTGGGCTTTTAAAATTTACCATCTGGTATTTGTGAGAGTGAAAAAAGCGAGACAGTACAATAGCACACAGAGCTGAGAAGGAAGGTACATGGCCTCAGTGTGTGGTGTGTTCTTGAAGGCCTGCAAGGCTCATCCAGCAACTGGTTTTGTCCTGGCACATTTTCTATGCATGATGTATATGGACACTTTAGGCATTGTGAGACTGAGAGCATGTGATGCTATGTACAGCTGAGTAGGAAAAGTACAGAGGACTGTGATGTGCCTGAAATTCACAGGACTGCAATTTAATTGTGAATGCAAGTTTCCAAAGGCCCTTTTCCAAAGGCAAGCTTTTTGTCCTGGCACATTTACCTATGTAAGATGTAGCTGGAAACTTTTCTGTTTAGATTTGGACTGCAAAAGTGGCAGAATGGGACAGCACAAACAGCTGAAAAGGAAAGCACGTGGCAGCAGCATGTTCTGACTGAAGCAGTTTTCTGGACTCCTTCTGTCTTGACACATTTCTCTGTGTGAGAAGTAGATGGACATTCCAGACTCTGAGAGACTGAAACTGCACGATGCTACGTAAATACAGCTGAGAATGAAAGTGCACCGTGACTGTGTGTGCAGTTTACAGGCTGCAGGAAGAGTAACTGCCACTTGATCGTGCTGTGAATGCCAGTTTGCAAAGGGAAGGGAAAGTCAGTGAAGGCTTTCTGTCGTGGCACATCTTCTTTGAGAGCAGTGGGCTTCGGATCTCCACGCGGACGGTTTGGAGGCAGCCGGGGCGCCGCTCCGGCTCTGTCACGCACACGGCAGGCGCAGCAGCTCCACCAGAGGGGGCTGTGTACCCACAGACCGGCCCACACCGCCGCTCCCACGGCGGACACGGCTTTGCTGCCCTTCCCCTTCCATGTGCAGACCCTTATTAGCACCACGCTGACACAGCAGCACGAACTCCTTCCTAATTATATGTGCGAATATGTTTTTCCACTCTTGCAGGCCCCAGCCATAACACTGAGAACATCCAACAAAAACATAACTCACGGAAGTGCCAGGTAAGAAAGCTCTTGCTGGTTGCAACTTCAGCTGCACCCATTGAACTGCATCTCACGCCCTGGTATCTGCACTTTCCTTCTCAGCTCTGGGTACCATCATAATACTTCAGTCTCACAGAGTCAGAATACAAAACTGAACCCTACCACTGACTGCTCAGAGAAAAAGATCAACAGCGTGGCTTTTACATTCCCAACAGCTCTAACTGATACCACTGCATACTGGGAAAATCACCTGAATTCACCAAGACCACCCAATGTGTGGCTCCACAGTTGTTTTCCTTGTCAGAGAAAGAAACTATGGCCCTATCTCAAAAGAAATGGGATCCCATCTCCAGAACAGAAAACACCTGGGAAGTGACCCCATACAAAGGTGCTAGAACACTGTTACCGGGCATTACCTCCCCATGGCCACACACCAAGATTCAGGATAGCTGCTTACTTTGAACAAATAAATGTAGTGCCAAAAATTTCAGAAGACCACCTCTGAAACGTGGAGATGACATTCCAAATTGCACAGTGCAAAACCACTCCCACCCAAAGGTGCCAGATAAAAAGAACTGCTGATATCCCTTTCATTCCCTGGGAAACTGATAATTTGCAGCACAAACACTAGGACTGTGTGTTTTCGTTCTTGACCAAGAGCACTCTCGTCACTTTCTGAAGGTTAACTCCAAAATTTGGATACCAATATGATAATTGCAAGTATTGGGGGATTACTCCCCCAGAGAATGTGCTAGGACAGAAAGCTGCTCCTGCCTGCTTTTGTCATCTGCATCTGAAACACTGGGTTTAGGTGTTCCCATGTAAAAGCACTGCCACACACATTCAGGAGTCCACAGCCAAGAACTGGACACCAACTCCAAACCACGTAAGTCCAGGATTGCTCCTGCACAAAAAGCACACTGCACCTTCACTCTCAGCTGTTTTATGCTGCATCCTGCACTTTCAGTCTCTCAGAGTCTGAAATGTCTTGCTGGAGTTTACTTCCTCACCTTATCATGTGCTCTGCAAAAACTAGAACTATGTCCTTTACTTCCCAAGGAAAGGCTTCCTGAACCCCACCCTAGAAATCTGGAGCCATCAATCACAAATTTCATATGCCTTGGTGTGGGAAAATGACTGGGGACCTTGTGGACAGGTCACTGGGGATACAATTAGAGAAAACTCAGGAGCTGTATTTGCATTTTAACAGGAGTTGTAATGGTATGGAAATCACAGGGTAAATCACAGCTGCTGCTCTCTGGGTGGAATGTGGTTGGCATGACTTGAAGCCTATTTCGTGGTGATCCCCCCACCACATGGCTGCTAAGGGGAAGGAATGGAGGGTGGAGCAGAGCTCTGTGGAAAGCCTTACTCCAGGGTAGCTTGCAGCTAATAAACCACACACCACTTGCCAGCCAGGGGAGGTAGAGAAAGATGTCCTACTGCTGAGCCAGCAACTGTGGCAAAATTCCTCTCCTTAGATCCACATTTCATTAAATCCCAATAATAATATTAACTCACTTCTCCATCCCAAAGTTACCTGTCTCCAAGGTATGACCACCCCTCACTGGGCAGGTGCTTTTTATTTTTGACTGTATCTTTAAAAGCAAAGAGAGAATTTTACACCGATATGTAACAAAGGTATTAATGACTGGAGTGGCTCAAGCTCCACCTAAATACAAAGAAACAGAATGTAAGTAAATTGAGAATGGGGTAAAAGTTAGGGAAGACTCCATTGTAACAGCTGGGATTAACAGATGGGCTGAACCTGTCTCCTCCATAGGGACACCTACTGGGTAAGAATCATGCTCTATGCACACTGAATATTTTTTTTGGGAATTAGAGCTTGTCTGCATAATCCTTCAAGTATATTTTTGCACTCAGATACTATCACCAACAATGTTTGACACTTAACCTGTCACAATTTTGAATTAGTAAAGAGTGTTACTCCATAAACTGTCAGTGTGAATCCCTCCCAGGCACTGGCAGTGGGTAACACACTCAAACCAGAAGACCTGCTGAGGGGTCTCCCTTTTGCTGTTAGTGTGTGTCCCTGACTAAGTCAGTCAAACCCTCCTCTGATCCACTAGGACTGCTTAGGGAAGGGAACCCCTAACAGGATGCTGACAGGCTGATCTGGCACAAGGGTCTTGGCTTTCCTGAGAAGCTGACAGAGAAATTAAACACTAAGGGTTCTGTAAACCTCCCACACTGAGTCAACAATGCCTTACCTTTTCCTGTGACGCTTGGATTTTCTACCCCAGAGGTGTCAGAACAGAAAGCTGGGGCTAGTCTTTCTCTCTACTCAGTAGCCCATCATGTGCCCCTGAAGCACTAGGCCTAGCTGGTTTCCTCTGCCTTCTATGGCTCTCTTGCCTTACCTTACATACTGTGCTGCTGCCATGACTTACCTACCCCTCCCATGCCTCGTGGGATCTTCCCTCCCTTCCTTGGGTGAGCTTGGTGAATTTAATTGCATTTCCTACTCTCCAGTTCTATGGGTTAGAGCTGCTCAAGTGTTACAGTGCGAATGCAAAAGCCAAGCTGCTGAGCTTTTTGTCTCGGCACCTTTAGTGAGTGAGCCAGCCCTGGTGCCATTCAGGTTTGGCTCCTGACTCTGAGGGACTGAGGGATAACAATGGTACACAGAGCCGAGAAGGAAAGTGCAGACAGCAAGGAGTGTGGTGCAGCTCGATGGGTGCACTTGCAGTCCTGGCCAGCAACAACTTTCTCACCTGGCACTTTTGTGAGCTACACTTTTGCTGGAGGTTTTCAAGTTTGTAGCTGGACTCCATGAGAGAGAAAAAATTTACTAGCATAGAGGAGTTGGTTTTGAGTGTGGTGCAAATAAGAGTTTGCACCTTGAAGGGGAAGGTCGGTGACAGCCTTTCTGTCTTGACAGAGCTTATTTGAGAGCAGTGACGATTTGAACTTGGGTCTGCACTTTGGGTGGTTTAGAGCCAGAAAGGTGCATTTCCTTCTCTTGCAAGCACACACCGCCATCGTGTGGTGTTTTGTGAGCGCTGACTGCCCACGTAAAAGTCAGACCCTTTCTGTCTCGGCACTATTAGTGTGGGAGCAGTCGGTGTAGGGGTTTTGTTGTGGCTCCTGGCTCTTCGAGACTGAAAGACTGTGATCCTGCATGTAGCTGGGAAGTAAAGTGAATCATCTCACTGTTGGCTGTGCAGTTTATAGGCTGCAAAAGAGAAGTGAATTCCAGCACAGCCTCTTCCTTCTCTCTCCAGAACCTTTTCCACGGGACCAGCTGCTGAACGTTCTCCATTTTGTAAGGGGACTCTGTGAGACTGCAAGTGCAAGAAGGTTCGTAGAGCAAAGTGCTCCAGCCTGGGTCTAATGCACCTCGTTAGCTGCAAGGGGAAACGAAAGGCAGTGTTCACCTCTTGGTTTGGGACCTACAGCAGGAGAACCACTGCTGGACATGTTATGTTTTGAAGCTGGGCTCAGCAGAGTGAAAGAATGTGATGGTACATGCAGCTGAGCAGGAAAGTTCTTGACTCCGGGGTGGAGTTGCTTTTCACAGCACGGAAGTTAAATGTTGAGACAGCAACAGCTTGCTGAGCCAGAGCTGCTCTGTGCCTTCCCCTTGCCTTGGGTAAGCCACACTGAGCACACTGGTGCAGTATTGTACTTCTCTTCTCAGTGCTTTCCACCATAATATGTGCTGAATCTCCGAGTCTAAAGCTAAATGGAATTGTTTCAACACAAGTTTGAATGGGAAGATGTGCTAGCACAGTTAGTGTTCACTGACCTTCCTCTTAACACTGGTAACTGGAATTCAGAAGGCAATCATGGCAGTCACTCTCCTCTTGCAGCCTTTAAACTTTGCACACAACCACGGTGCTCTTCAGGTTCATTCTCAGCCTTAAGTGGCATCACAAGCTTTCAGTCTCCTGCAGTCTGAAATGCCAGTCTACTGTGGTGCAGAACAACGAATCAGCACAGCAGTGCAGCACACTGCACTTCTGGAGGTGCAAATGCAATTTCCAGCAAGGGCTCCTGGATGGGAGTAACAGTTCATTCCCACAGAAAGGAAAGCATGTAGCCCCAGTACTTCAGGTGCAGGTCAGAGGTGGCCCAGGGGAGGTAAAGTCCAGGCAGACCCATCTATCCCAGCAGCTTTCGTCTGGAGAAATCCTTGGATGTACAGGTGCATTCAAAATTTCTGCCATGGGCTCCCAGATGAGAATGACAGTTCATTTCCACAGTAAGGAAAGCACACAGCCCCAGTGTTCCAGGTGCACTTGAAAGGTGGCCAAGGGGAGGCCAATACCAGCCAGACTTTGTCTGTCCTGGCAGCTTTTCTCTGGGAGTATCCTTGGATATACTGAATTTTGGAGGTGCAATCCATATTTCGGCCATGGGCTCCTGGAAAAAAAAGGAGAGGTGTTCTCCATAGGAAGGAAAGTTCACAGCCCCAGTGTTTCAGGTACAGACGAGAGGCAGCCCAGGGGAGGTCAAGGCCAGCGAGACCTGTCAGTCCGGCACCTTTTGTCTGGGAGTAATCCTTGGATGTACACAATTCTGAGAGGTGGAAATCCAGTTTCAGCCATGGACCTCTGGCTACAGATGACAGCTCTTTTCCACAGGAAGGAAAGCCCAGTGCCCAGTGTCTCAGGGCAGCTAAGAAGCATTCCCATGGCTCTGCCTGTTAATCTCTCTAGGAGGCTGACCCCGTCACTCAGCACTCTTGGCCCTGCCTATCAATCACTCTGAGTGGATTGATTCCACATCTCAATTACTCTTAGTACCACCTGTCAATCCATCTCCTGGGCTGATCCCACCTGTCAAGCACTTTTAATCCTGTCTGTCAACCACTGACAGGCCTATCCCACCTGTTGATCATTCCTGCCCTGTCAATGCCCTCACAGAGATCCCATACTCCCTCAGAGTCCTCACAGATCCCGCATTAGCCCTCACAGCCCCTGTAGCCCTCCAAGCCCCTACAGCCATTGCAGCCACCATGGCTGCTCGAAGTCCTCAGAGCCTTCTCAGTCCTCACAGACCAGATAACCCTAAAAGGGCCCCATAGCTCTCACAATCACCACAGACCTCATGGCCCCCACAGCACTCACAGCCCCTGTATCCCTCACAGTCCTCTCAGCTCTAACAGACCCCATAGCCATGAAAACCCTAAGAGACACTATAGGCCTCAGAGCCCTCACAGCTCTTAAAGCCCCTATAGCCCTCAAACACCTGAGCTCTCACAGCCCCCACAGACTTCAAAGCCTCTGCAGCCCTCAGAGCCACTCCCAGCTCTAAGAGTCTTCATAGCCCTCTCAGCCATCACAGCCCACACAGATTGCTTAAGCTCCTTTAGCCCCTGGACCTTCTCAGCCACAAATCACTCTAAGCCCCACAGCCCTCGGAGCCCTCAAAGACTACTCAGCCCAGTCAGCCCTCTCAGCCTTCACTGACTTCAAAGCCCTCGTAGTCCTCCAGCCCTTACAGAACCCACAGCCCTTCACAGCCGACACAGCCCTCGGGGACCCCGTAGCCGTAGACAGCTCACACAGTCCTCACAGCCCCCATATCACTCATAGCCCTCATACCAGAGCCCTCGCAGTCTCCACAGCTTTCCCAGCCTCCACAGCTCTCAAAGATCTCCTCGCCCATATAGCCCTCTCAGTTCTCCCAGACCTCCCAGCCCCCACAGCCCTCACAAGCCCCGCAGAAGCCCCAGACTCGCTCATCTCTCCTCAGCTGTCACCGCCCTCACGATGCCCGCGCACGCGCTCTCCTCACGATCCCCCGGCGCATGCGCGCCGCTCTCCCCGGCCCGCGGCGCTCGGCCGTGCCCCGGATGTGGCTTCTGCCCGGGAAAATGGCGGCGCCGGGGTGGGCGGAGGGAGCGGTGTAGCGCCCGCTGCCATCCCCGCCATGGCGGACCTGGGCCGGCAGCTACACGAGTACCTCGCGCAGTCCAAGGCTGCTGCTGCCGCCACCGGCCCCGGCGCGGTCCCCGCAGCGCCGGCAGCCGGCGGCTCTCCGGAGGAAGCGGGGGACGGCGGCGGGCTGCGGGCCTGGCTGAGCGCGCTGAACCCGTTCCCGCCGGGCACTCCCCCGGGCGCCACGGTGTGGCCTTGGACGGGAGAGGAGGACCCGTGGCTGCCGGGGCTGTCGCGCTGGCAGCGGCTGGCGGGCAGCGGGCTGTGCG
>VZRX01011116.1:12470-83674 GCA_013398075.1 Notiomystis cincta
GGCCTGCGCCGCCTCGCCGGGCTGCTGCGCGCCGCGGTGTGCGGCCGAGGCAAGACGCTGCCCCTGTAGGAGCGGCACGGGCGCCGTGCTGAGCCCGGCTCTGCGGCCGCTGCCTCGTACACGGACTGGAGCAGCCGACTCCGAGCCGGGGACGCCGCTTCTCTTCGCCTCCTCCGCGTCCCGTCACGTTTTCCTCGGCAGCGGCTGGCGGCCCGGAGCGGCCCCGGTGACCCCGGGCTGTGTGCGGGTGTCAGCCCCCCGAGCTCGTTGCTGCCTTTCCGCACCGTCAGCTCCATCGCCGTGGCTCGGCATCGCTCCACCTCTGGGTGGAGAGCTGGCAGCACCCCGCTGCCCCCGCGCCCTGGGGCCGTGTGGCTGCTGCAGAAGCCGCTGCAGACCGTGACCCCGGAGCCGATGCGGTGTCATCGTGGACCTGCCCGTTACGGAGCGGCAGCTGTGGTGCACGAGGCTGACTGATGCAGAAACACGAAGATGATTTTGCAAAACGGGATCGAGTCTGGGGGAGAACGTTCAAAAATTAACTGGTGTTGCCTCATGTGCTGACCCCTACACTATGAACACATGCGGTTTTTGCTGTCACCTCAGACCGATGGTGAATACGAAGACTGTGGCCACTGAACTGCATTTCTAAAAAACAGCTTTAAAATAACCATCCAGTAAGTGAACCAAACTTTCCTGGGGCTGGGGGTCACAAACACTGCCCATAATTGTAAGGGGAGGGGGTGTTCCTGCATGTTGATGAGTGGATGCAAGGTGCTGATGGTAGTTGGGAGCACTGGCGTTTGCAGGTACTGCTGCCTTACAGCTGCTGCAAGGGACCAGGCCCTCGGGCTTTAAAAGGGTGGCTTCAGCTCTTAGAACTTTACTTCGTGTATAAATATTGCTCTCTGAACTTGGGCAGGAGCTGCTTACTTGTCACAGCCTGACCTTCAGAAATAGATTGGCTCGTAACTGGAGCTCTGCTTCGGTGCCTCCGGAGGGTGTTGGATTCAGGCTGACAGAGCTGGGCGCTCCAGTTTGGGCCATGTACTGGACTGCTGCAAGGAAATGGGACAACCGGGCCTCACCTGCAGAGCCCCCAGTGAGTATCTCACTGAGCATTTGTGCCTCATGGAGAAAATAAAGCCACTGCAATACTTACCTGATTATCGCTATTTAGTTTTAACATATTCACCAAGTACTTTTCTGAATTAAACTGAAATTGTTAAAGGGGGTACTTAAGTGTATGTAGATTGCTTTAATAAAACTATTTGTGTCCAGTTGTCAGTATAGACATTTCACTAATGGTCAAATTTTTCTATTAAGACTGTAGATCTGAGCTATCGGAATAGCATTAAATTAACTCTTGTTTTTACAATTTCTAAGTTGCAGTATATGAAATTAATTTTGCTCATAACAGTAGTTTAAAATTAAATCTGAGACAACCTCTAAACTGACAGGTAGAGAGTGAGATTCTATGTGCAGCACTGGTAAAAGAACATGAGCTGAGGAATACAGAAGTATATTCCCATTAAATAATTGTACCCATTTCCCAGCAATAGTGGGCTATGGTATCACAGACTGGGAAGCTGCTTGCTTCTGTCTTTTCTGCTATGCTGTTACCTTCTAAGATTTTGTAGAAAATCAATCTAGTTTTCAAATTTTCTTAGGACGTTTTGAGTGTATGATTGTGAAATACTTCAAAACGCCATTTAAAAAGCTGCCCCTTGGATATTACTTAACACTAAGTACCATGATAGCTTTAAAGAATTAACCAATCATCAGAGGAAACACAAGTTGTGTAGATAAAGCTGAATTTTCTCCTGTTAGGTACACTCTTAACTTGTTTTGGTAGAAGACTGTGGTTTAATTAAAGCATAAAGTTCATCCCCTTACTTATATATTCTAAGTATTAGATGTCTTTTAGCCCCTTCAACATATATAGGGCTTGCTAAAAAAAAAAGAAAAAGAGGGCAAGCTTTCCTCTTTGCCAGTGATTAAATCATTAGTATTTATCATGAAAACTTCAGGACAAATCCTAATTGCCAGACATATACCCAAAGCCCTTCAGATAGAGCTAAAAAGCATTTTTTCTCAAGGGACAAACTGTGCCATATCAGATGCATCTCACCTGTTTCTAGGTAATTCCTTCAAGACCATCCTGTCTCTCCTGAGCCCCATGACAAGGATTTTTATAGGCTAACGATCAGTTACAGTTTTCAAATGTCATTTTATACACCACAAATTAAAAAGCAAGTTAAAAAAAAGTAGTTGTGACTGACTGAACCAAGAGAACAAGTTAAGCATCTCTGGTAAGATGGAACATCAGGACTTCAGCCAGTCCTTTGGTGAACCTGACTGTATGAGAAGATGCAACAGCTGCCATGTGTTGGTGGGTTGCAGGAGCCTCTAGAAATAACTCCTCTCATCCTGATTACAACCTGAAATTCAAGGCAGGAGAGAGGGAAGCCTGGTAGTGATTTTTCATTATATGCTCTACTTTTAATAGAGGACCTTCCTGAGAGGTGTCTGTAGAATAAGAACTTACATGATAACATTTTCACTGAGGCTGTAGCTATTAAAGGAGCCTTTTGATAACGTGGTGGCTGGAGATGATTAATATGAATGATTTATGGGGAAAACAAACTCGTGGTTGGTAAGCAGCTTTATTATGAAATGTGGGGAATGGGAATAACCCCTCCTCCTCATTTCCCTCCTTTAGTAAAACCAGGTAACAATACTCTAAAGAAAAAGACACTTAAAAAAATGTTACTATGGAAGTGATGAAATGCACTTCAGCAATTAATGCACCAGACTCTGCTGAACACCCACAGCTTTAACCAGTGTGTCACACAGCTGCTGGAAATCATACTGATCAAGCTGCTAAGCTTTCTGTCTCAGTTTCTATAAGCAGATGCTGTTTTGAACCGAAATCTGTGCCTTGCCTAGGTGAAGTGTAGAGCAGTGCTTGCTGTGCTGTGTGTCCTGCAGTCCAGGTTATGTAACCCACACTGTGTCTTTGACAACTTGCTCTAAGTGCTGTTCCCCTTCTCTCTGTTTCAGGATGGCAGACTAGCAAGCAGCGGCGACTGCCTGCATTTTGGAAGTCGGACGTCAGCACCACTGTAAGCTGCAGGCAGCTGTGGCTAAAGGTGAAAATGAAACTTCTCAATACATGATAAACCAAAAAACTAGGAACTGGCTCTCAGTATTGTAAATGGCTGAGATTCCAGGAGGTAGAACTGTTGCTCCATCTGAAACACAAGTTTGCCTAAGTACAAGCCTCTATAGTAATAGGTGAGTAAAGAATCACACACTGATGATTTTTTTTTGTTAATTTTTGCGCAAATTACATTCTGTATTCATACAAAACCAACGTAACTCTTTGACAAACTGTACATATAGAAACAAGTTTCTGTCTGGAGGTGAACTGAAATCTGTGGAGATGCTCCATATTCCACTACACTTAAAAAGAAATTCCAGCTCTTGACAAACCAAGAAAGTGAGGGAAGTGGGAGTGGAAAGAACAAAACAAAGCTAGCTACAGTACTGCAGCTAGAGGCAAATGACTGATTTAGGAAAAGAAAGACCCTTGTTAGGAACTAAAGCACATTCAGTTATCCCAGTTCAGAGTCCAGGTTCGTGGCATTGCAGGTGACTGAGTCCAGAGTAGCAGTCTATTTAAATATTGTCCCACCAGGACTGGGCGTGACCCAGTCAAAGCCTCTTCTATCGGCCTCTTCCACCCCGCGATCCTCCTCTCCGTGACTGGCCAGAGTTCATGGTATTTCCTCTTCCCCAGCTACTGCCGCTCCTTCCTCCTCGAGGAGGGTTACTGACTGCCCCAGGGCCTCCACCAAAGGCTTCATCCCTGTGGAATCCATCGTGGTGGTCTCCATCCAGGGAACTGGAGCGCCCGGATTTTGGCGCTCTCTGTGAAGGTCCTGAATTTCCTCGTCCTGCAAAGGAAGCACAACCAGTTACTGGTGGGAGTCCGAGCCCTTCTCAGCCGTGCCATGTATTGAACTCGTTCTGCTGAGGTGTCACCATTCACAAACCAGCTGTAGCTGGGACCTGCCATTTTATGCCTCCTCCCTCAGTACAATTTTCTTACACAGATTTAGTGTCTCCATTACAGTTCAGAAAACAGACAACAATCAAGCAATTCCTTGGGAATTAAAGGAGCTTGTATTCCACACTGTCAGCAGTCACTGAAATGAAGTCAGAGTGGTGATAGCTTTATCTCCAAACTGCCAGTTCTTGTGCTTCAACACTGTCTGTTCTCTCTCTATGTTGTTACTGCAAAATATTTCTTTAAATCCTAAACAAAGACATTGCACTGCTGACAAATTGAGACAGTTGAGGCTGATGGTGAACATAATGAGTAACATTACTGTTTTGTTCTGTTTTTTGCTAAAAATAATGGGAAAATACTTTATTTTACTACTAACTAGGAGCAAAAACTACTCAAGCTCTTACTGCCAGAAATAGAATTTTCTAATTTTCAACATACCTTTTTGCTTTTGATATGTAAATAAACATTAAAAAACCCAACTAAATTCATTAGCCTAAAATAAGTATTCTGAAAAAACAAAATCAGTGGTAGCCTTGTTTTATGGGCACTACAGCTAAATTCAGATATTTTTGATGCACTTTAGCAAGAGTGATTTTTGTTGACTCTGGCTGGTTCCATGTAAAACAGTCACCAAATTGTTTCACAGAAACATTCATGAAGTTTTAATCTTCAAACAACTTAACCAATACAAATGAAGGTGACATAGCCCTCATATGAAAAAGTATTGTTCATGGTTTATCAGGCTTTCTGCCCTCATTCTAAGCTTTCTTTAGCACATTATGAGTTAATTACCACATTTCTCATGCCTGGACAACAACTGTTTTGACTTTAATAAAGAATTTGACAGAGTTATCACAAAACTGGAGAGGGAATCCTTACAGATTTGATAGATGCTGGCTAAATTGAGAAAAACAGCAGGTGGATATGGAAGGAAAAATACTGGTAGGGAAGTTTATCAGCAGAGTTTTATTCAAGACATCTGTGAAGGAATGATAAAACGTGCTGCTGATGCTACACTGGGAATGGAATCCATGCAGAGGAACAGTGCCACCAGTTAAAACTGAATGAGCTTTGGGACAGTGGTGAGAGAAGCAGAATGGGATTCAGTGGCATCAGAGACTGTGCAGTCTAACAACAGCAAATTCAGCTGCAGGCTGCCAGCTCAGCATCTGGAAGCAAATGAGAAGAACCTTTGTCTCTGATCACCACCTGACACCAGGCAGCCAGTGTGAGGACATAAAAGAAAGACAGGACTTACAGAAGAGAACAGAAGCCCTGCGATCTGTAAGAAATAGGATCTCTAAGAACTGCTGTGATGCTGAGAGGACAGTGGGACTGGCACACACAGCACAAGGCTCTGAACCAGCTACTGACTCCAAAAGAATATGTTTTGTGGGTTAGAGGGAACTAAAACATCAGGAACTATTAGGAAAGAGTGGAGAAAGCAGAACAAATCCAAGAGAACTGTAGAAATCCATGGTTACACCACATCTTAAATAGTGTGTGCAATTCCTAGCTGCCTCACTTGATTTAGAAAAGGATAATTTAAAACTCAAAATAGCACATACAGAGTAAAAAAGATGGTGAAAGAGACAGAACAACTTCTAGAAAGAATAAACAGATCAGAGCTCTGACTTGGAGAAGAGCTGGTTTAGGCTAGAAGTGGTGGGGTTCAGTGCAATCAGAGGTGGCATTCAGAAATAACAGGAACCAACATTCAATTTGATTACAACACAAAACATCAAATTAAATTAGTGAATGATAAGCATAGAACAAGAGAAAAACATTTTCCCTCTTTTTTTAAAGCATAGTCTACTGCAATTAAGTTTTAGAGGTCTGTCCATGAATGTTGAGTATATCAAAAGTTTATATGATTCTTAAAGCAATTAGAGAAGTACACAAAAGGTAACTAAAAAGCCATTAAATATAAAAATAATATTTTAGTAAGTCACTGAACTACAGCTCCTGACAGGTTTAGAGAGCACTTCAGGGACATATCACTACAGGCTCAATGTTCTTGTATTTGAGTTAAAGGATAACATCACAAGCATGAATATTAACAAACAACTATTCTGAAAATGAGGAGGGAAATGCTCTTAATGAGTCTTCCAGCTGGAGTAACAGGAAACCAAAACCCAACTGCTTTTGAACAGGGCAATAAAGAAGATTCTGCTATGCTGGAGGCAAGATTTGGATTTGATGTTCTGTTCTTATGTTCCTGTAAAACTGGTCTTTAACTTCTCAGCTGGTAAAATCAGATATTCACCAGCTCATCTTTATCCCTTCTGAACAGAGAAGTTCTGGATAAACCTAATGCTGAAAACACATGCCAGTGTTACTTAAGGGTTCCAATCAAAGGGGCTTTTTACCTTTGCCCCTGTCCTCTGGAGGTCCCCCTGGAGCATCCATGTCTCTGTGGTCAGAGGTTCCCGGCCCGTCGTGCCAGGGACGTTTCCGTGGTGGCAGTGAGGCCATGTCCATGCCCTGGAGTGAAGAAGAACGTTCTCTGTTGGCTGGAGAGTGCCCATCGTGAGGAGGGTGATCTGGACGAGGACCTGAGCACAAAACCACAGGATAAGTAATGTTCATTGCATCATTATTCCTCATTTTTGGAGGCAGCCACATCAATTTACAAACTGCCCACACTATTTGATGTTAAAATTATTTAAAGTTTCTCCTCCGTCTCATTTTTTGGTAAAACAGATTTTAAAGATGATGGGAAAAAGAAAAGTGTGGCAGATGTAAAGTGTTCTTTCCAGTATAAAATACTTTTACATATTTTAGAGACAATCAAATCTTCATTTATTCACGTGTCATTTGTGCTTTTTTTCCCCATGACATTCTACAGCTGTGTCTTGCCCCATGTGGGGTTGCCTTTAGTAACACAAATGCAAATATAAGCTGTCAGACACTGAGCTGAAAAGGTGCCAACCAGGAGAAAGATTACTGATGGCATTAATATACATCTTTAAGAAAACCCCCATGACATGTGATTCAGTCATCCAGAGGTGACAACTGCCTGGGCAGTTCTGGGCTGTACAAGAACCCAACTGAAAATCAAGGCTTTGAGGCCACAATCACTTTTACTCAGTAAGACAGTTGCACTTAGAGTCAGTTAAATTCTGTAGTTCTGTTTTCCTAAATTTAAAAGACCAAAGAACTGCATTTGGCTTTTCTCATGCTAAAATACTGGTAGCAAACATGAGGTACAGAAAAAAGACATGATTTTTAAAATAACTTTTTTAAGTGATTATATTACAGAAGTCTACAAACATCACCATTTTTTTTACCTGGTTCTCTGTTTCCATCCCAGGATTCTGGTTTCCGCCCTCCTTCAAAGCGTGGAAATTCATCTGGAGTAGGAAGCAAACCCTTCCGGGCTCCTGAGCAGTGAGAGAAGCAGGGGACAGGAGTGAGAAGAGACATTGTATTCATGAAAATAATGTCACCTGCCCAAGAAATGCCTTTCCTTCCTCATCCTTGTTATTTCCACGTGGAAGAACGTTCCCCTCACCTCTGAGAGCACCTCGACCTCGCCCCCGAGCACCATGGTCCCTTCCTCTGGAGTTTTCATCTGGAGAGTCAAAAGCATCATCTGGCCCAAAATCTTCAGGGCCAGGAAAGCCATCTCTGCCCCTGGGTCCCCGGCCCTCATGTCTCGAGGGTCCTCCTCTTCGGAAGCTACAAGAAAGAACATGATACAAAAGTGGTTTTTAGGTTTTGAGTCGGCTTCAGTTAAATTAGCAACTAATTTCTGAACTGTTTCACTTAATGCTACAGCACATACAGTTACTAGAACAGCATTTGTAGGTGGGAAAGTGCTCATTTCTGCCTTTGAGCACTTTGCTAAGTAAGCTTTGTAATTTTCCTCTCGTATTTCCTTCCACTGATTATGCTGGCTTTTCATACAAGAAAAATATTGTTAAACATACTGCATTCATTTAATGAAAAGGTGAGAAAAACAATCCATGAGTGATGATAGATACAAGATGAGGTAAGGCAAGGAAAAGTTTCAGTGAATTCCCCTTAACTCTGATGGTCTTACATTCCCCTTCCCTTTTCTCCTTTCCATTTCCGTGATAAAACAAACGGAAAACACAGAAGCAATGAGAGTCATGGCTATAACAAAACATTACAGGATCTCATTCCTGTTAATTCTGTGATTCTTTTGCCAGACAATTCTCCTTTTTATTCCATTCTTCAAAGTTTACAATTTTAGCATCTAGCCTGCCCTTGGATTTGTAAGCACAGTGATGGCTGCACAGTGGCATTCTGCAACCTGAAGAGCAGTTTATCCAACTGCAGTAATGAATTTTGTGTTGCAAAATGTAATTATGACACTGAAGCTGATAACTGTCTAGTAAGTACCAAAGGCATCTTCAGGAATTTGCTACGATTGGGTTCTGCACTGCATCTTAACTGAGTACAGCTCCTCCAGCGCCGCCCTGGGGGACTTGGACAGCTCTTCAGAGAGGAGAAGGCTCTTCCTGAGCTGCCAGTGCCGTGTCAGGTAAGCCTGCAGCTGGCTGGCTGGTGAATAACTAGCAGCTTTGTTCCTGACACAAGCACTTGAAACAGCTGGAGTGTGTGCAAAGCACAGCCCTGCTCTGGGAGGACTGCGCTCCAAAGGACGCTTGTCTCAGTCACAGCCCGGGGAAGGTGCTCAGGTGGTGCAGGCACATGGTGCCGAGTCCCCACCGTGCCACCCCACCCTACTCTGCCCACCCTCAGGGACAGCACACGGTGTGGAGCACTCCTTGCCCAGTCTCAGATGCCTCCCACCTCCCCCTGTCCCCAGTTCCACACTGGCTGAACTGGAAGCACCACAATATTCCCACGGTGTTGGCTGTGTGCAGCAACCCCTTCCCCAGCTCATTAACGACACAGTGCATCCTATTACAAGCAAAACTTTAGATACTTTTATTTAGAATTTTAACAACATTAACCTTTTAATTACAAATTTAAATATTTTAACAGTAGTCATAACACAATACAATATTTTTTAAACTTTTACATTGTTTTTAATAAAAAACAATAGGTCTGTCTCCACCTCCCAGAAAACAAACACAATACAGAGAGGAGGCTGCTGTGCCTGTACAGGTACAACAGTGGATGGAGGAGTGCTGTGTATGGACCATGAACCATTTACATTAACCTGGATGGTTTGGGAAAACAAACTCAACAGTTTCAGGTACAAATGGTTCAAATAATCACAGAGCAATATTGTTTAGCCTTGAAACAGCACAGTCCTCTAGAGGTTTCTTAGAGGGCCTCCCGCTTTAATACTGATATGGTGTGATTCAACTTGGAAATTACCAAGATTTTCAACAAGAGGCCCAGGGCTGCAGGAACAGGGCCTTTCCTATTTCAGGCAACTTACGGACACAACTGAGTTCTGAAATCTACGATGCCTATGCCTGACATAGCCACAGCTCCTAATATTGTGTTATGGATATCCTTATTTGCCTTTTCATATCAGTCACACATAAAACCCTGCCTTGCATCAGGTTCAGTTCCTGTTTGACTGCTCTCACATCTTCTTCCCCGAGGCCTAGGACCTTACTGTACACAACTACACACTGTGCAGATTAGCAGACAGGAAGAGGCAGGTCTCTGCAGTAGAAGCATCATGTTGATATGCACAGGTAGAGTAAGAACAGGACAGGGATGAAAAGGATGGGAAATTAGAGAGAAACACACATACACACATTTGCCTCTCATGCTTGATCAAACCAGTTACAATCTCAATTTCAAACCAAGTCAGCTAAACGAGTGGTTGGGATTAAGTCCACCACAGCATCTGCAGTAAATGCTAGTTCACCTTCATTCCAAGAAAATCATCAAATTTACAAGCACAGTGAGCCTTTTTGAGCCCTGTGCCATTTCATTTCAAACTGTCTGGGCAAACACTTGTACTCTGATAAACAGAATACTCTTAGTTCAAAAGTCAGATTTACAGGTCACAAGGTTCTTGTTTCCCTTCCTGAAACTTTTTAAAAATCAGGACCATAATAAAATATTTTCCAGCTCCTAAGCATCTTCAATATAAGATCTGAAAATCTTTACTAAGCTTCTAAGTCTTGTCTGCTGTGTCTTTTAGAGTTCTGTGATGCAGACCATTGGACCACTGGACCATCCAACTGGATTCTCTCTGGCTTTACTTTTTAAAAATGGCTTTAATTGTTACCTTCTTTTAGTTCATTTCTTTTCATACTCTTCACACAAAAGGAAGTTACATCTTACAGAGCTAGGTAGAAAATAGCTAAAAGAAGAGCTGTATAGATGCAAAGTAAAAGGAATGTAAGAAAATGATTAAAAAGGCAACTAAAACACACAAAAAATTCACATTATGTGGAGACCACAGCATATTTGTACAAGCACATGTTCTTATACATAGAGAGTTGGTGGTCAGTGAGAGGCTTAGACCTTGGAGGCCAAATTTCACTTAATTAAACTAGCATAAATCTGGAGCAATTTTGCTGACAGTTAATCTCAGCGACAGCATTAATTCCTCCATATTTACATTGGTAACTAAAAGCCAATTTATCCCTTTGTGATTTATTCGGAGATTGTGAGCAATGACAAGGACATTGCTGTAGATCAGACTATTTCTGAGTTCTTCACTTGGCATTAAGAAATAAGTCAGAGAAATAAAATTTCTACAAGCAAACGCATGAAAAAATAGTCTCAACAGTCCAACAGATGCTGTAACTCTGTCCCTTCTATCTGGCAGTCAGATCACTGTTCCTGCTTCTTACAAGGGCATTGCATCTCATCCTACAGTCTCTACAGTCATGCTGTAGTTTGTGACTGGAGACAGAATCTCAAAATCCATTTCTAGTGTTCAAAAGTTTGTCACTTTAACCTTTAAGTCTCCTCTCAATTTTCGTCAAAACGGTCTCAGATCTTCATCCTGTGTCACTGGATTTTCTCTACAAACTTTCCCCCTTCTCTTTACTTACTGTTTAAAGACACGGAAGCTGCTGTGTACAGTGACCATTTTTCAAGTTTTCTTCTATTACTGAATGATTTTTATGGACTCTATACTCAGGTATATTAGAGTTTTCATTTCCTTATTGGTTTCCAGTTTATAAATCTGAAACAGATAGACTCCTTAATGAAAAGGAAACCAGGAATAAAAGAGCTCCCTCCATTTACCCTTTAACCCAAGGAAGAGAAACAGGTTTATTCTTACCTCTCATCTCGCCTTCCCCGGAAGCGCGCGTCCTCAGGATCCCGCGGGTATCTGTCATCTGAAGGTCTCCGTCCCTCCCAGGCACCGGGGGGCCCCCGGGTTGAGCCGCCTCCTTCGAATTCCCTGTGGTCAGGAGGGAAGGGAGGCCCAGGTCCACCTCGCCTCCATTTCTCATCTTGCAGCGGTGGGCCTCCCCTCCCCTCGAATTCTCGTAATCGGTGGCCGAATCTCTTCTCGGGGTGGAAATCATCGCGGAAGTCGTCCGGGCGATCGAAGTCGTCGTGGAAGTCGGGGTGAGGCCCTCGTCTGTCGGCCATGCCCCTGCTGTCCCTGCCGTCACTCCAGTCCTGCCCCCCGCGGAACAGGCCCCTCTCGGGCCCGTGCTCGGGGCCGCCGCTGTTCTGCTCGTGCCGTCGGTCCGACAGCGGGCCCAGGTGATGGTTGGGTGGGCCACGGGCGTCGCCTTGAGGGGGAAAAATCACAGCAGGTTTCTGTAACATCTTCTAAATCAGTTTAGGATGTGTACTTTAGTGTTTACAGTTCTAGAAAGCATAGGGGATGCACTGCACATTAAACAAGGTTTCTGGGAACGTTTTCTCCTGTGTATTCCAGCCCACATTTAAGGGAAGCTTTTCTCTCAGCCATTTCTGCCCGGGCGCAGTGCACTGGGACAGTGAGGAGACTTTGAGTCTGACTCACAGGAGAACACACAATGTATTTAATTACCTTTATTAAGACCAGGTCCTTGGTTGTGTGGGCCCAGACGACCTTGTCCTCCTTGCTGCCCGAGGCCTGGTATCAGTGGAGGAGGACCCGGGTTCTGCCCATCCTGTGAGCGTGTAAGAAGAAAAGCCACGTGAACTGCCATGTGTGAGTGGTTAACAAATTTTGTAAGAGTGCAAAACAATCTTCTTTCCATAAAGTCTGCATCTGCACAGGCTGTACAACAGCAAGCTCATGTTCCTATGGTTTGAGCCTCAGTTTTCAGTCATTCACATCAGTAATGCCACAGTCACTGAGAAACACACCATCTTATAGGAAACAGCATTTCAAGTAGTCACATTTTACCTGTTACAACCAAAGATGATAAAGCTCATAATCTTCCTGAGTATGAATATTCTATAAGAATGTGTTGAATTTATTGAGTATTCAATAGAAATATTCTATTCCTCTAGATGAGGAAAATGTGTATATTTGTTTAAAAAAATATCAGATACTTATTTATAGGCAGTTAAAGAGCTTCACAGACCAAAGACTTCATTTGGAAATGAACCAAAAAGAGAAACTATATATACAAAAATAAGTATCAAGAATGTTGGGACAGGGAACAACAACAGGGCCAAAAGAGAACCTCTTCTCTAAATCTCTGTAAGTTGTTAACATGATGGAAAAGTTAATTTTTCTTCATTTTAGGATTAAAAAAGTGCTAACCCCCAGCTAAGCACCAAGAAACAAGTTAAAGGAGTTTTCAGCACTGACAGGGCTAAAGGCAGGAGCCACAGTCATCTCCTTCCTCAAGCAGAGGCAGTAGAGTGGGCAGAGGTTTGTGTGCTTTATGTGATCCCAAAGAAAAAAGTAAAAGTAAATAAATTTCTTTTGGTACTTTTTCTCATTTTTTTGGTGGTTTTTAAAGGATAAAATAAAGCTGCTGTCACAGACTTTCTCATGAAAGATTTCTACAGGTACCAAATTTACACTGGACCTGCTGTGGTGACACTGGCTGGAAAACAGAGTTCTGATTGTGCCTTTCAACAGCACAGGCCTGACAAAAAGTCATCATCTGAGGTTTGTGCTTGACTGGAACTGAAAAAGAGTATGTAGAGAATTTACCCTGTAGCTGTAAAATCCAACAATAAAAATATGAACCAGACAGAGTTGGAACCTGCAGGATTGCTATACAAAACCTTCTCATGCTGACATGACCAAAAAAATCCCCCCTAAACCCTTACTAGAAACCCCTAAACATGAAATTTTTTCCTAGACATGTCTAGTGTGCAAGATTTAGACTTGGCCTTCACAATGGCTTGTTAAAACTCTTAAAGACCTGTAGTCCATCACACAACTGGGTCATAGTTACACTGCTTAACTTCTCCATGAATCAAAGTTAAATAATTTGAAGATATTTTGGAGAAAAAGAAAATCTGTTTTTTTTTTGTTTGCAGAGAAGCAGGAAGTTTATTTGTGCATTTTCCCCATCATATCTTGAAATATTTTAAATTAAAAATTTAAATTCAACTGCAATGTACGTGATAAACACAAGAAAGCACACAAATATGTACTACAAACATCGTATCTGTATTGAGTAATTTTGTAAGAATGTTGGAAAAAATATGCAAAATGAAAGATCTGGCTTAATGCCCATTAAAAAAAAAACCCAAATCCCTGAAAACACTTTTCTAGTGATGGAATATTGACTTGAATCCAGAACAAATCCATCCTCTGACTAGGTAAGAGCCAGGTATCACAGTGACTCTGCTGTTCCTGACCAAAACCTTGCTGGAGTTCCAGGATTTCCCATATATTTAGCAGATGCTTACTTAAAATAAATTTTATGGAACTTTTTCCATTTATGGAAGTGTTTAATCAAAGCAGCAGTTTTAGCACTCAGTAAATAACTCCTTAGCAGAAACCTTTATCACAAACAAACCATGCTTTGCCAAGCTGAGAACACACAGCCCTAACTCTGCACTTTCATGGGATTTTTGTTTCAAAATTCATTCCAGGCCTCAAAATGGGCTTGAACTGGAAAATATGCAGAGCTCAGAAAGAGGTACTTCACTAAAAGCTGTAAATGGTCTGGTGCATCCCAGCAAACCTCTGCTTCCAGTGTACACCCCTGCAGCTAACAGTGATAGCTTATATGGAGATTAACCCTTACAGTTACCTATAAATGTTCTGTATTCATGTCACAAGCCCTTGATAAAGCAGATATTCACACACTTGTGCTACTGAAAAGGAAGACAAGTTACTTGTACAAGTTTACAGAAGAAAAAAGCCAAATCCAGAACATGAAACTAAACTAGTCTATTGTTTAAAAAAAAAAAAATCACAAAAGAGGGCCTTTTGAAACAGGACCTACTGCTATATTCATATCACAAAGAAGCAAAATGGAGCATAACTTGACATTATGAATTTTAAAATAGGTTAATTTTTAAAAGATGTTACCATACTAAAGGTGCACAAGGATGGAAGAATGGTCTAAAATACCTTAATTATGTCAATTTCTTAGTAAAAGGCTTTGAGATAGCAGTATCCATTGAAAATAACCAGCCATCTGCTAAAAGCATCCTCCTGAATTCCAAAGAGTGTCAGTGGCAAGGGCAGACAGGGACAGCCCTCCACAAATAAGGTAATTATTCTCAAAGAAAAATCAGTCTCCCTGGGATAGCAAAAAGAAACAACTCTGCTGGTTTAAGTTACACAGCTGGGGAACGAACAACGTGTTTGTGTACATTGGATCCTTTTGAAATCTCAGCAATAGTGGCACATTAACAGCCTTCTGGAGGGAATTATTGAATTACTGATTTGTAAAGAAAAAATAAACCCACAGCTTGTAGGCTACTTTGCTTCAATCTGAAAAGGAATCCCTGAGCTAAAGCTCATTTGAATATTTAATCCCTCATTGTGATTAGTACTGGACTACACACTAAGTACTCTACATGTCTAAAGCTTTGACTGAAACTATTGAGTTCAGGTCTAAAAGAGACAATTCTGGTTAAAAAACACTTTTTTTTTTTTTTTTTCAATTAAGTAGGTTTTTTTTTCTAAACTTCCCTTTCAAAATTCACCTAGCACTGAAGACAATTGACACAAAGGACAGAACTGGTGCTATCCAGCGAGGAACTTATGAGAGGCAATAACCACAGAGAGAGCTCTGTGTGATGTGGTAGAGCAGAAAATGGAAAGTGCAGTGTCCCTCTGTATTCCTCTGCATTTAGAGTCAACTGTCAAGTGCAACCAGACCTAAGCTGATTCCAGGTGTATCAGCATCTATGGTAAATTCATCCCATAGCTCGGATTAACTACTCTGGACAAATGAGAGTTGGCAATACCTTGCTTTAATTAATACATATACTTTTCTTATGTTCAGTTTCTTTAAATTTGACTTTTATTAGTGCTGGTAGTGCTTGTCTGCTGTCCCAGGAAATACCCCACTTAAGAAAGTTCAGTGTCTTTAAATTAAAAAAAAAAAAGAAAAAAAGAAAAAATAAGTGGTCTCTCTTACACATTTTCACAGCAGACTGGTTTCTGTCCTAATATTCCCAATAATCCTTCTTCCACAGTTACCTGTCATAGAATGAGTAGTTTGGGTTGGAAGTGACCTTAAAGATCACCTATTTCCAATCCCCCTGCCACGGGCAGGGACACCTTCTGCCGTTTCCAAGCTATAGAACCCTTTTTATTATCACTTCAGTTTTTCTGAGGCCTCAGTGCTGCCAGGAATGCCTGACCTCCACTCTCTCAGTTCCTGCTGTGCATTCCTGCTGCAGTTACCATTGCCACATCCTGAGCACTCCCCTTGTTCCAAAGGCCAGCACGTACCTGACTGAACGGGGGACGAGGCCCATCACCCAACAGAGGCGTTTTCTGCTGCTGGAAGGGCAGAGGGCCCTGCGAAGGGTGCGGCCCCCTCGAAGGGTTCGGCTGTCCCTGAGGTCCTTGCATGTTTCCTTGAGGCCCCACTAAGGAGCCTTGTGGAGGTCCCTGCTGGCCCTGTGGACCGGGTGGCCCACGCATTTCTTGTGGTGGTCCCAGCATTGTACCTTGAGGCGGGGGTCCCTGAAGGCCCCGCATCTCCTGGGGGCCGTGTCCTAGTAAACCACTTTGCATATGAGGACCTCTCATTTCTTGTGGATGACCCATCATCATCCCTTGTGGATTAGGTCCCTGGTTATCTCTGGGTCCTGGTGGACCCTGCATCCCTCTTGGATTAAGTCCCATCAAAGGCCCTTGAGATATAGGGCCCTGCATCCCTTGAGATCCCGGCGCTCCTTGCATGCCGTGAGGAAGAGGTCCTTGCATTCCTCGTGGACCAGGCGGCCCCTGCATTCCTTGACCTCCAGGGGGACCCTGAGGACCCAGGTGACCTTGTGGGCCAGGTGGGCCCTGTGGTCCTAAATGAGTCTGAGACCCAGGCAGGCCCTGCGGTCCCAAGTGTCCCTGTGGGCCAGCATTACCCTGGGGACCTGGGGGCCCCATTGGCCCATGAGGGCCCGGATGTCTCTGCATTCCTTGATGTCCGTGTAAGTCCTGAGGCCGTGGCATTCCTTGTGGAGGCCCTTGGGGGCCTGGAGGCCCTTGTGGTCCCATGAACCCTTGTGGACCTCCAGCTCCTTGGTGTAATGGACCTTGAGGTCCTATTTGTCCTTGGGGTCCTGGAGGTCTGAACTGTCCTTGTGGACCAGGAGGTCCCATCTGAGGCATATTCATTGGCATCTGCTGAGGTGGAAGGGGCTGCTGAAACCCTTGAGGCATCTGTGACATTGGGCCTTGCCCTGGGAAAGGCTGAGGTCCGTGGAGGGATCCTCCTGGGGGTGGTGGCTGCACTTGCTCAGCTTGCTTTTGTGCAAGTCTCTCAATCTTCAGTTGCTGTCCAAAAAAAAAAGACCCAGAAAATCAACTAAGCACAGAAGTATGTTACAACTAAAAATCAGAAGCAGTCATCCCATTTTGCAGTTTAAGAATGCTTTTCTTGTAATTAACAGAAATAACTAACTAAAGAGAAATTACTAACTGAAGAGATCCACAGATCAGTAATGGTGAACTGAGATGTGGGGGCCTCACTGAGGGTTTCATGCATTAAGTGCAATATATGTTCAATTAGATGTCTTTTTGTAAAAAGGTGAAAACACCAAAACAGGTAAAACTGTCCCAGGAAGCTGCTCACTTTAGTGCTGAAGTCCAAATCTATCACAGAAAGGACTAAAGCAAACTTGTGTTTCTACACATACCTCCAAGAGCTGTGGGTTTGTGTACTGAAGTGCTGCCATTTCCTGCTCAATCTCTGCCTGTGATTTCTTTTTCTCCTCCAGCTTAATATCCTCCTTTCTATCATTCAGTGGCTCAGGTGGGGGAGGCAAAGGAACTTTATTTTGCATCCATGCCTATAAAGATCAGGAAACACAAGATTAATGCTGTAGAAAAACATGTGTGCAACACACAGCTGCAATAAGAAAGGATAAGCTGAAGCCTTTTGTAGTATGGATACTTGAAAGTAAAAACAGTGCTGAACAAAACTTCCATATTTTATGACTTCTTCCCAGGTACAGATACAAGACAGAAGGTATTTAACCAAGTATTTTATGTTTAAATAGTAATTAAACTAGCTACTGTGGTAAATTGCACTGGGCGTTGATACAGAAGAGTGGATATCAAAAATCCAGGACATTTCAAAAGACACACACTTTTTGAAGTTGGGAGAATAACAGGTTGTTCTGTTCACTGGGTATCAGATACTCACCTGCTGAAACTGTGCTGGTATTGGTTTTGCATAGGGAACTTTTTTCTGTGGCACTTTCTTTTGGTCCTTTTGCATTACTTCCTCCATTCCCCAGTCCAGTCCTGGGATTGTCATTTCAATGTCATTGGACTCATCTTTCCCTTTGGCACCAGGGAAACAAACAGTCAGAGCAATGCAGGATTACAGAAAGATCTTTCATTTTTTTCACAGAGGTTCTCAGCTCATCCCTCTTTACATGGCAAATATGCTCAATACAGAACTTTAGAAAAGAGCATCATGCTCCCAAAGAATATGAAAAGAATGGAAAAGAAGTCACATAATATCTGGATTGCTCAGGAGAATGCTTCCCCATAGCTATTACTTACCCATCTGCTCCTGCTCCATGGCTATTTTCAATTGTTCAGGTATTCCCATCCCAGGAATAACTGCCAGGCTGTTGGGCTCCAGATCATCTAGAGAAAAAAAACAATAAATATTTATGCTTGGAAAATTTGTCTTTACATTACTATTTTATCCCTTTGGATTCTCAAATGCTATTACCATTAGTATCATATTCCAATAGTAAATGTATATCTTATACCTGGTAGGTCACAATTTAGTTTCATACATCAATTACAGGATATTTAAAGAACTGCAAGGTCAGATTCATAAATACACCCCAAAAGGTCAGAAACTGTGTCCATCCAGGAAAGTTATATTTAGGGTAGAAGTTCAGAAAAAGAAATAATAATCCATAACCAGTCCCATTTTTGTTATAACAAATTCATATATTTTAAGACTTAAATTGTATTGAAGTGTTGCATTTTAATCCCCTCCTACCTACCTCCCCCCCAAAAAAGCAAATAATCAAAAATCTGAAGAAACAGATGCAACTACAGGTGGCTGAGGCACACCATTGAGCTGGGCAAACCTGAGCAGCCTAAAATTATTGAGACAAATCCTTAAGAGGGGAGTAAAGTTTAAAGGTTTTAGTAGAACTCAAAAATTTGGAAGCTTTTCCTGTTGCAGTTCAGCACTGTGGGAAGCCTTGAAGACAAATGAAGTTTTCAGGAAGAAAAGTATCTGGAGATATTGCCAGAGGGAGAGCCAAACCTCCTTCCTGTGACTGACAGAGCAGGTCTTACCTCCTGGAGCTGTGGAAACAGAAGAAAACCCATTGTTGGAATGATGATCACTGACAAGACAGAGAGTAAAACCATCCTTAGAAAAAGGTATTTTTGCCCAAGTGGTCACCAGTGCTGTAATTCTGCTTCCTCACCTTACCCAGAAGTGTCACTAATGACCTAGGCCTGTTTCTGACCCCAAGCCTCCTCCTTCCATACTGAGGAAAAGTGCCTTACCATATTCCACACCATCCTCTGACATCCCAGGCAGCAGGTTCAGGTTGTAGCGATCGCGCATTTTATCTCCAGGCCGATTTCTAGTCCAAAACTTGCTGTCAAAGGGAAGTTATATGATCTCATTAAAGGGTCAAGAGTATTAATAACTTTTAATCTAATTAGTTCTTTGATTTTTATTATAGTATCTTGATTATGTAAGGATTCAACTCTTACTAAATCAAGTGCAGCTCTAGATCTGAACAAAGGATGAGCTTCAAGCCAAAAATAAAAAATCCAGCAAGTATTGTAATGAATTACAAGTTAGAAGACACTTCAAAGTGTAATGGGTGTAAGTACAAGGCATCAACACCAATTGTGAAAAAAAAATTCTAGTCTATTCCAAAACCTTCTTGCTCAAGTATATCCTTCACATACACTAAATATACACATGACCTCAGAAATATTTACTGCATTTATAAAATGCATTATGTTTATAGCATGTCCAACCTAAAAACACAAACTACTGCCTCCGAGCATGTCTGCAATGTGAAAACGACATGACCAGCAAATGATCTGCAGGAAGAATTGCTGTGGAGAGAAGAGTATTTCATCAGCAAGAAACTACAATAATTCTTTTTTAAAACATTTCTCCAGTGGATTTAAAAGCTCCCACAAATCAATATTGTAATATTTGTTACAAGAGGTCAGACCCTACCTTGCAATATAAAATGTCAGTGCCACCTAGTGCTTCCTATTAACATAAGTTCTGTCTCTGCTTTGGCCACTGTTTGTGTAACAGAACCATCTCAATCTATTTATTCACTGCTGCCAAGCACTGTTCTAGTTTTTAAAAGTACAGATATTCCCTGAGACCTCCTCTTTAAACACTTGGAGTTACCTGGTGTGATCATTTGAGCCCGAACAGAGAATGTGTCCCAGGGGATGCCATGCCAGACTCCAGATCATTCCTTCATGGGCCATTTCCATTCCACCAACCTCCTTCTCAACCCTGATGCATAAAAAAAAATAAAAATTAATCATACACAGTTGACTATCTCCTCATACACAGCTGACTAACTCCTACAGCTACAACAGAAAACTTCTGCTATTCAGTTGTTGTTCATCCTCTATCCCATATTATGTCAAACTTAAGCCTCTGTCATTTTTCTACTTGGTGAACTGATTGTTGCCAGTGGTTTTAATAGGCAATGTAGGGACTTTTAGTTATACATTTAAAACCAAAATAATTACAACACTTCAGAACAAGCTTTAAGAAACTAGGAGTTTCAACTATTCATCACCATCTCAAGACATGGCTCGTTTTGTGCAAGCAATTGTATCCTTTAAAGCACATTTCCACATGAAAACATCTTCATAAATAAAGCATATGAACAAATTCCTCAGGTACAGAGAAAAACTATTATGTTAAATATGGACCCAAAGGGGAAAAGAGGTATTTTGTGTTTAGTCTAACAGCTTGCACAGCTGACCAACATCTTTCCAACACGCTGATGAAAATGCCACATACCCAACATGCCAAAACAACAAGGAGCCATCAGATCCTCCACTGGCAAACAGCCCTTCATGAACAGGATGCCAGGCCACAGCTGAAACACACAGGAAGCCACCATCAGAAGGTATAATACCAGGATTTCTCATGAATGGAAATAACTTTATGCTTTAATGCAAGCTTAATAATAACAATCTACACAATACAAATTCTGACCTGTGGCCTCTTTCTTATGACCTCTGAAGACCTGAAGTTCTTCTTTCAGGTTACGGATGTCGAAGAGCTTACAGAGATGGTCACGAGAAGCTGTCAGCAGCCAGTTGCCATTGAGATTCAGTTTCACCTCCATCACTGTGTTCTTATGAGCATGTCTGCCAGTAGAGAAACAAAACCAGAGTGTTTGCCCTCAAACTGATTTCTCAGACACAGATAAAAATCTGTCATTTTCCAGTCACAAATATTCAGGTCAATAACAAGGCAATACTAAAGCAGAACACTGGGGCTTTCTGTGCAAAGGCCCTGTGCTTTGATCCTGATCTTTTGTACTGCAGAGCAACTGGCAGCACTCCCTGAGACAGTATCCAGTTATTGTGCATGTTTCTACTGCAGCATAAGAAAGTTTTCATCAGCCAGATGAAACATCTCATTTGTTTTCCCATATCTCCACCTGAGTGAGAACTGTGTGACTAGACTGTCTGTGCAGAAGGACAGAGTAAATTTAAATAAGAAATATTAAAGTCTCAATTTTCCACATACAGACTTGTCTCCATCTAACCTCTAGATTTTCTGGCACAGCTAAAGCACTAGCTTTGTGTTTAAGCAACTGTGTATGGCTGAAAAGTTGTGAAGAAAAGAGCTAAGAAGGGAATTAAAAAAAAATAGTTTTATAAAGTTAGTTTATATTTGAGTAAATCAAAAGTCTGTGGGTAAGAACTTACAGTGTGGCAAGGCTCTGGCCAGTCTTTGGATCCCAGAACTTGATGGGCTGTTGGCTATCTTTACTTCCTGAAACAACTAATCCCTTTGTTGGATGCCAGTCAACACATTTCACATCTGCTCCATGTCCTGTTAAAAAGATAAAAATCGTCCATTCTGAGATTTCACAGACACTGAAAAGACTCTGAAAAATTACAGGGTGCACACCTTGTAACTAATGTAGAACTGAATGAAAAACATCACAGAGCACAGGTTACAAAACACAAACTAAATACAACCTCTTCCAAGTTATTTAGCTTACCTTCATTCCCACTTATTAATGGGAGCATTTTCTCCTCAGATTATGCCCTCAAATCAAGCTCACTGGAAAAATTATCTAAGAAGTTTCTGTTTAAATTGGTACTTTTCTTTAGGCTTTGGCCCTAAAATATTCCACAGTATTTTAAATATAACACTGATGAGGAATTTCTGTGGAGGTGGTGAGGTAAAATGACTCTGTGACACTTCACTTTCAATAAAAAACTGTAGAAATATAAAGCAAAGACCCATTTGTTCCTATCCTATCAGGACTATCCTTTTGCTGTCCTGTCAGAATATAAGCAAAGAAATTAAATAATGGATCTGAAAACTAAATTAGTATATGATGAAAAGAAACCTTATGAGATGTGATCTCTTATCAGTTTACAGGGATTCAGGTTTTTCCAATGCTTGAGAGTTAGCAGAGAAAAACCCTCGTGATATAACTTCCTTTCAAACTTACTGACCTTGAGAATCAGTGCTGTTCAGAAGAGCTAAAATCCATTAAAAAAACCCCCAAAACTGTTCCTGCTGCATAACAAAATGGAGTTTCTGAGGTTAACTACAGGAATTCAGAGAAAAAATAACAAACAATAATTTCTTTCTCCAATCTCTGTCCACACCAGCCCACTTCAAGGGAGGGCCAGCAGTAATAGTACATCCCAGAAAATGAGGCAGCAAGCAGTAACTGAAGAAAAAAGCAATTTGAGAAAGGAGGGTCTGCCTGCAACATAAAGGCACTGAAGTCATAAATGGCATGGAAGAGTGGGAGCATATTCCAGGAAAAACTAAGGATTTCCATCAAGTCAGACAGCTCCCACACACACTGCTTTGCCACACAGTGGAACATGGAAGTTTAAGCAGCACAAGCTGTCTTAATTCAGATCTCACTTTGACAAGACATTAAAAATAAATATCAGTTGAAATTTTCCCTGAGGCCACAGAAAAATCAAATTAGAGTTGATGCCTTTATGAGCCCTGAAATCACAAGCCAAAGATTAAAAGGATAAAAAGCTGTTACTGTTTATTGAAGGATCCTTCAGGTGCACTTAGGGCAAAATGCACAGCAGAATGCACATGTGATCTAGGGCTATGACACTTTTGTAAGTTCAGCATTAGCATAATTGACAAGAATCCCCAATTAGAAGTACAGTTAATGAAGTAATTTACCCCTTGGTTCAGCCTCCTACTGAAGCCTCCCCCCTTTCTCCTAGCCCTACAGTGTTTAGGTCCATGTACATGGGGAAGTAGAAGAATGGCCTTGGTCCACTGAAGAAGTGAAATTAGAATGGGATTCCAGAAATGTGTCTGTCTAACTAAAAAGTACTAAATGTTAGCTAAGAAACTATGTAACTATGCAACAGTAGTCTACAGAGCTACAGAATATATGAAAAATGTATAAAAGCAAAAATCTTTTGGCATCAGAATAAGCAATATACTTGTATCTTAAAAAGAGAAGCAAATTGATGACCCAGAGAGTACACTCTCAAGTGAGTGCAACTTTACTCCTCTCTGGAGGAAAGGACAGACAGGGAAGAGGTTCTTGACCAAAGGAAAAATTAATCCAGCCTTGGTAAGTACATGGGAATAAGAACTGATTGACAATATAGATGAAAGAACCCAACTCCTTCCCAGCCAAAGCAGGCAGAATTATCTTTGGAATACGTGGGGTTTCAGGGAAGAGCAAGATCCTCAAGTTGCCATGACCATCAGTGTGTTCTGATGGTCTGGGTTACCAACAGAGAGGCACTCTGAGATGCAGTGTTTCCTTTCTCTGGGGCTTTTCTAATGCAGGAAGCAGTGACAGGCACTGCCTGTCTCCATTTGCTCTAAGTCTCTTGACTAAAACAAGAAGCTGAATGCTGAACAGATCTTGCTTCCCAGTGTTTACTTGGAAGCAACAATTCAGCCAGGAGTAAGGGAGAAAGCACTCTTCCTCCACAGTGGAGGGGAATCCACGCTTGCAAATTTCCAGCTAAGAGTATTCTGTAGGTAGTTGCTATCATGCAGTCCCCAGGGAAAGACAGGAGATGTTAATTCAAGGCCCTTATAGAAAACCCCTCCATTACAGTTAATGCTTGGTTTAACCATATGAAAATGTGTTCAGACCAACACTTGAGTACCACCACAGATAGGAAATAAAGCCCAGCAAAACTATAAAAAGCCCACATGGACTGGAATGACATTGGCATTGCTGCTCTGAAATAAAGACAATTAGCAATGGAAAAACACAGGGAGACATAGGGCTAACTCTGCTTGATGGAAAAGGTGGCATCCAGAAAACAAGTGATGCTGGTGAAAGGCCACCTCTGGGTGACAGCTCATCCTGTGCAAGGCCCTGGTTTAGGCTCCTCTTGAGTTAAGCCAGCCCAAATACAAATCTGTACCCTGAGAAAAATAAGGCTTAGAAAGGACAATCTTAAACAGAGCAGTTGAAGCACCCACCCTTTCAAAGTCTTCAAAAGGGAGAGGGCAGTGACAGACAGCACCAGGCTGATGGGCTGCTGAGGTGGGCTCAGAGCACAAAGCTGAGAGGCAGAAGATGCCAGGACACTCAGAACTTGTAACCAGAGCAGATAAATCACTGGATACTCATCAAAAGGCTTTTGGTGATCAGCACACTAATACTGTCCATGGGGATCAGAAGAAATTTACAATATTTAAAAACATAATCATTATAATCTTTGTATGATTAAACAGGTAACTGGCATTTCCTGCAGAGAGCATTTTTTCAACCAGTGTGCTCTGGGTTATGGCAGCAGAGGGGAAAACTGGGAGCCTGCTTTGTAATCTAACCAGTGATGTATCCTGCCCTCAACAGAGCCATCTCAGCCAGAGCTCTGCAGAAATGGCATCATCACATACTTAGCTTTAGGTTCCTAATGCAATGAAGCTTTCTCAAGAGAAAATAAATTTTTCACTACAGCAAATATGCTTTAAATAAACTATTCCCAAGGGATGAACTAACTCAGAACATTTACATAACCAAAATAAATGAATAGCATCATCTAATCAGACCTTTCTTAATTTCTTTTAAAATTGAAGCAACTGATGTTGTATATTGCTTTTCCCTCTTTCTGCTGATAGATGTGCACACTATTATGTGTAAGGAGACACATGATGCAGAAAATACATTTAAAATAACATTCCAGAGAAAAAGCCACCTCACAGATTTTATTTCACAGTTGTTTTCAGTTCTTAGTGTTAGGAATCAGCCTCTCCTTTGGTACGAAACCCCCTTGTCTCTGAAAGACAAGCTCAGAAAACCTTAATTCATGCAAATCTCTGCAGTTTACATTCCCTGTTTGCTGACAACAGCTTTTGCTCAGTAATTTCAACAGTCAGACACACATGTGCCTCTCTGATGGGAGCTCCAGGGTTCAGAGAATTCCTTTCTGAACAACTCCTGCTCCTTTGCATGGACCTGATTATCAATTCCCTGCCTTATAGGGATGCTTTTTGGATAAATAAAATGTGTGAACTCTGTAGGAGTTGAGGCAAGGGAAGGCCCATAAACCAACTAACATGAAAGACTGAAGGCAAAGATTTTTGAGAAACTCAACTCATTTAAAATCATGAGTCAATGTCTGACCATAAACCTATGCACTAACACTTGTCACTTTTACTTACTACAACTTTTTCCAACCATTTAAAAAAATTGCAGAAAAACAAAGGCAGGCATATGTAGCACCTTAAAAAAGCTCAGGTCCAAAAGCAGCTCCCTACTATTACTTTCCACATGCATAAAAAATGTTTTGAGTGTACTTAGTCACAATCCTCTTAATTAAAATACTGATTGTTAGTGCTTCTAGCCCATTTCTTTGAAGGGCTGTTCTTTAAAAGACACTGAACAGAAATCCTGGCTAGTGAAAGACAAAAGCTGTAACACGATTACTTGCAATGGTATTTGATCAAATCAAGAATGTCAGAAGTCTGCAAAACTACACATAAATTAAGGATATGATTTTTTTTCCCCGCCTCACACTAATTTCTCCATTTATGACTTTATGAATGTAGCTTACAATGTAAAACAGCTGGTTTGAATCACTGTCTCTATATTACAGTTCATAAGATATCGATATATTTTATAATGCAACTGTGTATGGCAATTATAGATATATCAGGTTTATTGCTGTAGCTTAACTTATTCTTTCCCCATGGGATGTGCTCCATTCTGAATGCACATAAATTCAACGAGAATTTTATAGATGATACTGGAAAATTCCTAGATCCTTCTCAGCAATTATGTGAAAGTATACACAAATACTAAGAAGCCAGTCTTAAGGCATCTTTACATTTTAACATCTACGATCCAAAGAAAATGGATATTTATAGCTATTTATATTTTAAGGAATTAACATAATCACTTAACTACAATGATAAATGTTTCTCATTTAGAATTCTACTTGTTTGGATTTAGTTTTTTAAAGGCATGTGGCTCTCTTAGGCTGTTCTAAGTGGGGAGTAAATAGAGTTGTGCATTCCCCATCTGGGCTTGTCAGATCGAAGCCTTTTTGTCACCACACACTCATGTTCCCCCTCCTGCACTCTGCATCCCCAAAACACCACCACACCCCTCAAAAAGCAGGGCCTTTGCACAGGATTATGTCCAAGGGATCTGCAAAGAAGCATTAGGTCTTCGTACCAACCAAGCTAAGGTTCTCCACCCTCAAAAAAGAGAGGGCAAGGAAGAAGGGACAGAAAAGAGACCTGCAAATCAAAGATAATGGAAACAGCCATGTTAGCAGAAAGGAATTCTAAGTTTTCTACGTAATTCCCTTAGAATTTACTATTTGCTTCAGCCTATTAGGCAAATTGGATTATTCTGCCTGTTCCATTTTTATGAAAGGTTTTTAAAATGTTACCTGACAGTTACCCACTCCCCAGCAATTCCTGCTTCCAGGTACAGCTCAGTCAGGGACTGAACACCTCACACCTAAAAGAACCTGGGTAGAGTCTTGTCCCACTGATCAACTCAGCAGTAAGGGCAGGTTTACACTTAATTCCAGTCATTTAGTGTTCTTTGCCCTATCAAGTTATGTGAACTGTCCTCATCCAAGAGGTGTCCTAGGAGCTCTTGCACTTCCTCTTCTCCACTCCAGGAATGAATACCATAGAAACCCTCCCCCTACAGATAAGCAGCCAGCTTGTGCTTTTTAGCATAATGTGGGAGGTTGGTGCATAATCAATTAAGGGAAAAGCTCCTTTCAGTCTTCATTGATTAAGAATAATGCCTCCCACCACTTTCAGACTTCTGTACCACAAACATGTTTTACTGCCCTTTGTTTTCTTAGTCCAGCTCCCCTCCTTTGTTAAACTTCTTATCTAGGGAGACAGCAGAGAGACTGCAAGTTTTAATCTACCTACAGGGGATGTCTTCTAGATCCTTAGTATTCCACCAACCCAGCAACAGAATGGGATACAATTCATCTTTGTTTAAAAATTTACAAATAATTTTCCTTTTTTACACTTCTATAATCATAATTTCCCCTCAGGTTCTTGTCTCTTGTAACAGAACAGTTTATCATTGTGAAATCAAGAGGTTAAGAAACAATAATCACTAAACACTAAGGAAACAGGTGTGGGTAAACAAATTACTTTTCCCAAGATTACCCAGAACAGATAATCAGTGTTTCCACAAATGAGTTTAGAATTTGTATGTGCTCATCCCAAACTTGTACCAACCAGTGAACAGTTTGAATTCTACAAAACCCTAATGAATTGGCAAAAAAAGTTTAAATTTAATGCTAATTGTGTGTTTGCACAGCTTGGTAATGGTAAATTACAGAATAATGAATAAAAGTTGTTATAGTAATTACCAGAAAAGGCAAGAAGCAATCTGAATTCTTTGCATCTGTGGAAATTCAAGGACAGTATCTTCTGTAAGGGCTTGCTTATAGCAAGAGCAAGAAAAGTAGCTGAGTTCCAGTGTACATGGGACCTAGTCATGAAGGGTTAAGTTTTTAACTTTGCACATGTTAAACTTAGAGGGATTATTTAACTTCTTCAATTCACTGAAGCTGAGCAACTCCCAAAGCTGAAATGAATTGTTTTGAACAGAAACAAAAATCAGACAGCTGAAAATGCTTGTTAGTTTAGATTTCTGGTGCCAGGTCCATGTTTTTTAATCACTGAGTATGTTCATGTTGGAGGCTCCAAACACTATAAAGATACTTCCCTTTTAGACGTATTTTCTTTCCTGAATTTATTTTTGAGCATTATCACTGCCTACACCTAATCAGGTTATTTATGGTTTAAAACTTATCAGGACAAAACAAGTCTGACTGGGACCAGCATCTGTAACATGTCAAGAGCTGTTTACCATTCCCTTTGTGAGAATCCCAAAATAATTAGATATGCATGTTTTGCAATTTCTAGTCATAAGACATGGTTAAGTCATGTCCAGATTGACCATAGATAATTATCAACAGTAAGTTATTTTAGTATGTAAAAATATTACTAAAATGTCACTAATTTTGCTTTATCAGCATCTAGATATTTTAACTTCTCACCTACTTTATGCACTTAAATCACCTATTTATAGCACTAAGAGCATCTCTGTCATAGAGACAGCACCTATGTGATGATGCTTTAGATGCAGTGCAAAGCTTTACTGCAATACAGCAGTCATTATTTCTACTTAAAAAGTCACTACTAATCTTCAAAAAAAAAGCCAATAGAAAGCTCAGAGCTAGCTCAGGAGAAGTGATAGAGGAAAAGGGCAGAAAGTGTCAAAGTTATACCACATTAAAACTTCCAACACCTTCTTATTCCAAATAGAAATGCGAGTGCTTAGCAGTAAAGCAGCTGAATTCAAAGACAAAGACAGCCTTTCCTCATAGTTAAATTATTTATGAAACAGACTGGATTCTACTTTGCACTCAGGCACAGTTATCTACTAAAATTCTCACTGCATATTATTTATGATTTCTTTGCATGTACTTATCAGAGAATTAAAAGGGAGATTTTTTTAATTGCAAAACGTGGAACAATTTTTTTTCTTTTTTGCTGGTTACATTACCTGTAAAGTAGCTGGGCCTAGATGTTCTTTTCTGTTAAAAAATTAGCCAGCCTACTTTGAAAGCAGCAACACACTTGCTTTTCATTGACAGAAAGTATTTATTTACAAGGGCATTTACATTTAATGATAAGGAAAATATCGTACAAGAGACATTAAAAATGAACAGCAATTGTAAGAAAAACTCTCATGCTTCATAACATTAACAGCTGACAGGAGTCAAACCCCCACTCCCTCAGTAAGAGTGTCCCACAGTTTTCTCCTGCTTGTTTTCTGGCACCTTCCTTTCAAGCATCTGGCACTAGTCACTGATCTGACAAAGCTTGCACTGCTCTAAGGAGTGTTGAGTGTCTGGAGCCACCAGACAGGACTGAGCTCATCTAAGCACAGCATGGCACAGAACAGGGGGATACAGAACAGGGACGAGTACAGCTGTGGCCAAGAGTGGAACCACATGTGGTCCTTTGAGGCAAGGAAAAGCATGAACTTAACGGATGAGAAATTCAATTACTTTGTCAATCATGAGTCTGCACTTTCCACAGCTTTGTGGCTTTATATCTGGGTACAGAATCAAACTGCTGGGCAGCATATTAATTGGCAATAATAGACCAAAAGATTTTTCACATTAAAACATTTCCAGACAAGTACTCCAAACATGAACCAAACGAGTGTTTTGGAGTCTGCCTATAGCCTGTACCATCAACTTTAAAAAAGCCAAACTGGAATAAATGAATTTGATTAGAATATCAAATAATTTGAAGCCTCACAGTGACAGTTTATATCAAAGTAACTACTCAGCAGTCAGAACATGCACTTGTATTTTATGAATCAAGAACAAAGTGGGGCATGAGTTAAAAACTGGTACCTGAAGCCCAGCTCCCAGGAGCTGATGTGATTTTAAGATGAACTGACCCCAGAGTAGCTTCAGTGAGGTTTTCTAAACAAACACTAAGAGACTACTTCTGGTCACTAACTACTGAGAATGGTGACTTGGTGTGGTTACTTGCTGCCAACAGGGAGCCAAAATCCCCAGCCTTTCCACCAGCACACTTTTGTCAAGCCTTTGCCTGTTGCACCTGTGTGACACCACTGAGCAAAGCCACAGTTTGATAGTTTTACTGAAGCTGCAGTAAGTAAAGGAAAGAAGGAATGTCAAAACCACAGTATCAATTCAGACGTATTTTTAAATTAACTTGACGCTAATAAAGAAACTTGGGTGCGTCCTGAAATTCGGCCTGGCAAATTAGTTAACAGAGGGGAAAGGAAGGAGATCAAGGCAGAAATTGTAGAGTTTGGTACCTTCTTGCCTTTGGCTCTCTGCTTTGACCAAAATTTCAGTCAAGGTTCTAAGTGGTAAAGTCAGAATACTTCACTCCCAGCTCTGGGAAGAGAACCAAGACTTCCAGAAAAGCTAAGAGTAACCACTAGTGATAATTTCCAGTAATTATTTCCTTTAACATCCTGCTGAACGTTCATTTGAGTTCTGCTGGTGATTATGACTGTTGCAAGAGAAAAGAACAGCCCAAATACCTGGTTTAGAGGTTAATCTAAGTTTCAAACCCCGTGGCCACATGACCAGCGATTTTTCTCAGCAAGCTACTAAAAACTAAGAAAAGTATTTGTGGATCTCAGTAAAAGAAGTTACAAGAAGTCTTTTATATAACTTGATATAACCTTATTGCCAAGTGAACCCAGAATCTTTTACTAAAAACATCCCAGAGAGAAGGACTACCAAGACCTTTCAGTCAACTTGCTGTTTCTTAACTGGAAGAACAGCTTTCACTGTGTTTTCATGGTTAAGTAGACAGGGCAGGTTGTTACCTTTGTAACACCCCATCGAGAGAAGTACCATCACCTGCCAGTCAAGTAAACCACTTTTACAGCCAGCCATGATCACCTGGCCAGACCCAGATGAACACATGTCCAGCCAGGTGCTCACTTTAAGGGACAGCATTTTTGCAGGAAAGCTATTTTTTCTTTTTGCTGACCAAAAATTACACGTAAGGTACTTCTGACAGTCAGTTTTCCATTACAAAACATCTCAAAACTATGAGCCCATTATAATTTCAAGCAAAGAAATACTGACTTTAGGTACACAGAAGCTGGGAAAACAATTTTCTTTGGTTCTAGGGCAGAAACTGCATGACTGACAATACTCTCAGTAGGATGTGAACAGCAGCAGGCCTCAGGTGGGGTGAGGGAGCTGACACAAAGATTAACAAACCTTATATAGACTGCAGGAAAAGATTTGTGTCAGTCAACAATCCAATTAGGAAGTGTAAAAGCTCCAAGAGGGGATATGAAGATAGAGGCCATTTAACTTGCTCTTTGCATTTTGCAATGCCACCAAGGCTGAGCAAACTGGGAAGCAGCAGGTCTACTGAAATAAAGTGCTAGCAGAAAGCAGAGCACTGAGGTACAAAGCACTGCTCTTTCTGAGCAGACAGAATTCTCATCTCAAGAGAAAGGGCCAATTTTCAAGCAACTGAAATACAAAAAGTCTGAAATATTATGGGGACAGAAACCCATCCAATGAACAGAATGCCATGAGCTGGAACAGAAAAAAATCTGACATGTAATTATAACAGGTAGTGTCATATTATTATACATTCATGTCTAATTTAATTGTGATCTTGAGGAAAAACACAGCAAAATTAAAAAATTAACAATCTCAGTGAAAAAGTGTAACTGAAATGCAGGAGACAAAGAATGATTTGAATAGTGTTACAGAAACCTAAGAGAGAGAAACCCTTCATCTGAAATTTTAAACAGCAGAGATGATCTCAGGCAAGAGAGAAACAAGGAACGTTTTCAGTCTTACTTCAAATTTCTGCACCATCAGTGCTCTTATTTCCTCTTATTTTCCTGACTTTCCTATATTGCTACCACACTCCCAGTCCTCTCTTTCTGCCACCTAATAATAGTGAAGTTAAAGAAAATATTCTCCTCTTTCAGATTTAAAAATAACACTGCTGTTCCTAATTAGTAGAGAAATGCAAATCTTTTTTATTTCTGTTTCAATTCTGAAAATAGGCTTCATTAAACTGTTTTGCAGTGTGACTGTACAAATATCTATGAAGCTCTCTGAAACTCAGAGCATCCCCATGTATTATTTTAAATTCTACAAGCACATGAATGGATCCAAAATAAATCTCTTCACATGTAACTGAACAGGGAAAGAGAGACAGGAGAAAATATGGTGTTCAAAATTTACCAGGGGCTTTGTGCAGTAAAACCTAACAAAGAAAGGGAGAGATGTCAACAGGAAGAAATGGGATAAACCAATCCAAATAACACTTAAGTAACTCAGATATATCAAAACCAGGGGGAAAAATTATGGAGAACATGTAAAGATGACAAAAATGGTTATGAGAAGAAAGGCAAAGGGGGCCATCACCAGTTTAAGTGGGTTTCCAGACAAAAGTGCTGGCAACAATTTGTGGAAAATCCTGTCCTCAGACCCATTTGCTAATGTCACACACAGATGTGAACAAAACAAGAGAGATGTGATTTTTAAAGTGCAGGGGAAAAAATGCTGCTACTACTTCTTAATGTAAAAAAACAGTAGGTGTGACACAGATTTCCTATGGTAACACATTAAGAGACTGTTCTTTCAAGACCAGAACAGAGGATACAGGAATCAAACAGATCCCACCATGTCACATTATGGACAGACTAAATACTGCTTCAAACCCTGTGCTTCTGGAAATCACTACCAGTTAAGATTTTTTCATTGCTGACCTCAAAGGAGTAAAAACATCAAACAACACAAGAATATTGTTTCCCTCTGTGATGCAAGTTTACAACTGAATTTGTATTTGAATCTACAGGGACATGTACCCAGCAGCACATTACAAATTCCCAAATTAAGATAAAGAAATAATGCAGAATTTGGCAAAAAAGAATCCTAAAAGCCTACTGCAACTGGAATTGCAGTTTTATGTTCTCATGAAGTAATCAAACTTCCACAGGAAAAAAATGCTGATTAGAACAGGAAAAGTACTCCTCAGTAGCAGAAAAATATTCAATTCCAATGCTACACCAACAGCTCCTGGCTGTTACTGCATACCACTCCATGTTAGCACCAGACACATTGTCTAGTATTTCCTAATGAAAATTTTCCTATTAGATAAACAGAAATGTTAGTCAAAAATCTTACACTCAGAGGAAAAATGTTAGTCTGAAGTACTTTTTGTGCTAAATCTACTGTAGAGCTATAAAAACCCTTCAAAAAATGTTATAAAAAATTCTAGACAATACACAGAGCCAAAATTATAGAGAATACAAAAAAATCAAATTACATGGACAAAAGAATCCAAAACATTTTTTGGATCCATCTATTTGTAAGAGCACACAGAACAGAACAAGAAGTTTGACCATCTCTTCCAGAACACTAAGAAAAAAAACTTCTCAGTTTTTCTGAAACAATGATCTTGCCTGCATAATTTTAACTCAGTCTTCCTTGATACAGGATGAGCACAACAGCAGGAATATTAATAGCAGAGATTTTAATTATCACCATTCTGTAAATACAAGTTGAAAATATTAACAAGTTATCTATGGGGCTTTTTGTCCCCTGGATTTTGGAGCACCATGAAAGATATCAGCTAAACTTCAAATCATCTGCAGCTGTGTAAAAAATGTGGCATAAACCACCAAAAGAAAACTGTATTATCAATTTAAAATTAAAGGCAAAAGAGAACAAGTGCTTACTGGGACAATGTGATTCAGAAAAAAGCTTTATCCTAAGCATCTTTAGATTTCTCTCAGTGCTTTCTGTAGCAGTTTTTAAAATTTTTAATCTTACACACACCAGAAGAAAGAAAATATAAAATATCTTTCCAGTCTCAGAAATGTACAAACCAGTTCCCATAACCACACAGAACTGGGTCCATACATGAAGCTCCAGAGACAGGAGACAGCTAAAAAGTAGGTGCTCTTGGGAAGATGGCATACATTTGGAAGATAACAGGCAGAATGAAGGAAGTAGGTTAACACAAAATAATGAGGGGGAGGTCATGGCCAGTGTAAGGCTGCTCTCCTGGCCTGGAGTGGAACTGATCTGTGCTCTTCAAATAAAACACCTTTTACAGGGCTGTATGTGACGTGTGTAGCTAAGCTGAGCAATGTGCAAATGCAGGATTTACCTTCTAGGAAGATGGACTTTAGAAATCTGTAAAATAAAATTACTGATCAAGTGAATCAGTGCTGTGGGGGTGGCAGTAAAGTCACCTCTTCACTTGCACAGATAAATTTCCATACATAGTCTCATAAGCATAGACCAAAGAAAGATGACTCTCATGAGAGAAGATGGTGTAATTTCTGTTTGAGAAAGACTAGGTAAGAGCATGTCATTGCTACTGAAGTAATCCACTGAGGAAACTGAAAAAAACAAATATATTTGTTGGCAAAATGATGCAAGGTAACAGTACTGCCAAATTTCCATTTTGATTTTTAATATTTCAGTTAACACAACAACCCTGTATTGGGGAGTAAAGTGCATTTTTAACCTTAAAAAGTTGTCTAAAAAAAAAAAAAAGAAGCTTTAACAGGTATAATCCCATGTCAACAGTTTATTTTCAGTGCAAATAAAATACAGTTATTGTTTTAGTACACAGAATACACCTTCATTAGACTGGTCTCTACTTTTGGAATACATCCTCCCATGTGAATTATCTGCTGCTAGCAAGGTGAAGCTTTACAAGAGTCAGTGTGAACGTGCCCAGCTGCAAGAAGCACTACAGTGGGGAGAAGGGGCAGCTCTAGAAACATCATCTTCACCTGCTGGAGACTGGGCTGGAGCACTCCAGCAGCAGCAGAGCCCTCATCTCATCTCCTCCACACAGCACAAGGCACTGCCCCTCTCACAGAAACCACAGGGGATTCAGTTCTGCACTGAATGCAGTCTGCAGGGGGTACATTCTCAGGCAAGGCAGCAGCAAAATATTCCTGCTATCGTGTGCAAGTGAGTAAACCTTTACAGAAGCTATTGTTATATAAAAATTATATACCCTGATTATCTATCAAGTGGTTATAGGAAGACTTTTCTGCTCCTGTGTGAATGCTTTTTTTTTGAGGGGGGCAGATTTTCAGGATTATTAGTGCAATTTATCATTTTTCACTACCAGATAATTTGTTCAGGCTGATTGGAACTAGAGTTATGACAAAACATCTGGTCAGCAAAATATCACCTGAACTGGCTGGGTGACCACTGCCAGCCCTGCAGATGTCCAGTCCACAGGAACTGGCATTCAAGAGCCATGGACTGTAACAAACTGAAATATTAATTACCTCTTCACTCCTAAGCTCGAGCCCTTTCTGCACAAGGACTGCAAGGAGTAGATACATCAAGAAAAACATTCTGATACTCTTCATGTCTAAAAAAGGCAACATTATTTCTAAAATTTTTAATATGGCACTTTAAGTCACACTGAATTCTAATTTAAAATCCCCACACTGTTCCCTTTCATATATCAATAATGAACTATGCTTATTAGATACTTGTGATAATTAAGTATTTCTCAGGAAAATTGTCTCATGCCTATTCCTTACTTGCAAAATAAGTTGAAGTAAGCAAACTTACTTGCAAAGTAAATTATTCCACCTTACAAAAAAGTTTTAAAAAAACATTGAAATACCAACATTCTGCTGGAACAAAAGTCATTAATTTAGTAAATAAATATTGTGCAATAGGTTAAAAATAACTCTTGCAATACCTAGTAAGTCAGTTTTGTGGAATAAATCCTTATTACTTAGAAATTTGAATTCTTTGAATTTCAGTGCATTACTGTGGTTTGCTACATCTGTGGAAGTGATGATACCTGAGATGAGAGGAAATAATGCAGCTTCAACCACTGTGCAAAATACAGATTAACTGCCAGGATTTCTAGCCAAGCTTACTGGGAACAGACATCCTCATGGTGAAACTGCAGACTGAAACACCCACAGTAAGTGCTCTTAGGGAGGAAGACTGGATAATCCTTGAAGAATTCTGTGATGCAGGGAAAAGACAATGGCAGTGGGAGAGCACCAGGCAGGACGTGTTTTCCAGCCAGGAAGGGGTGGCTGCAGCCCTACAGACACGGCAGGCATTTAAAATGTAAAGCTTCCATCGCTCCAGTTTTATAATGTGAGCACAGGAATTCTGAAGTTTAATACAAGCACTCAAATTCCTGATTGCATTTTTAGAAAAGCCCTGTTTAAAACTGCCAGCAAATGCAATGTGTGCTACAGAAATGACACCTCGGACATGCCTGTGTGGGTGACTGGAATGATCTTTTTTTTCCTTTATGCCTTTCCAAGGGATATTCCTGACAAACTAGGAGTAGTGTGAAACAAAGAACCTACCTTTGCCCAAAGAACTCACAAAAATAATTGCAGAGTAATTAAATGTAATAAAAGAACTGTCTCATTGAATTTAGCTTTTTACATTCATAATCGTAACGCCATGTGCTCACTTTTAACTCTCTGAAGAACAGAGACTTCCAAAAAGAGAATGGCAGTCAAGAGTAATCCATATTCATCAATATTATCAATATTCCTAATGGCTAAATTTAGCAAAGCAGCCAAGAGAATAATGCTTTCAGAGGAAAAACCTTTTACAATCATTTTAAGCAGGAGAGTTCCTCCTAGGGAAGCAACAAAGAGATGTTGTTGCTTGAAGATTTAAGGGCATAAAGCAAGATCTGCAGGGAGAAGATATCTTACTATCCAGCTACACCAGCTGGCCTAAAATAAGCAAGTTTCTGCATCCTTAAGAAGGGCTGGTGTATCCTTAAAAAAAACCCAAAACAACACAAAGCCAAACAACAAAACCCTACTCTTTTCTCTCACTATCTCAGCTGGTCAAATTAAAGCCACTGTTTCTGCCTATGAATTATGCATGGATAAGAAAGAGCAGAAGGCAGACAAAGAAAAGGCAGGGTCCTTCTTGACCAGGCACAAACAGTGAGCAGTAACACCCAGCGCTCTGTCAAGCTGCAGACTCAGCTAATCCTTAGGAATGAAAGACATCTTGCTAACAATTGAAGTAACAATCTACACAGAAATATGCTTTATAGCTGTCCAGATGGTATTTTCCAGGTGCAGCTGTACCTTGTTCTTGATTAATTACAATTCAAATGGGGGAATTTTGTCTACAAGTTTTGAAATGTGTGGTTACTCCTTTCTAAACTCAGTTGCAGTAAAAACACCAAAACAAATCTGGCCTGCACTTTCCATGTTTGAAGATAAAATAACTTCTAAAATTTATTTTTTCAACTTTAAGATAATGGCAGTCTCAAAATAACATTTAGTGATGTGCAGTGTTCTGTTAATACACTTAAACTCAGAAATTAAATAATTTTGGTTTAGACATTGAAGTCAGTCAAGACCTGGAACAGGTGTGGGAATGAACAGTGAAATATACTCTGTAGACCAGCTCCTACTTGAAAGAAAAAGAAGAAAAAAGATTGTCTAACACCCATTTCACCTGGATTTAAAGGCTTGTTTTTGTACATGCAGCAGGTCTACTTACAGAGTCTTTGGAGAGGCTGGAAATGTGATCTACAGAAAAGCACCTTGAGGAACAGTGATGCACACAGACAAACCTAGGCTGCCCTGCTTCCAGGAGTAAAGCATCTCCCTCAATCCCTTTTTCCTTCTTATTTTTTCTTTTAAAGCAAACACTTTCAATATAATTGTGCATGGGCTTCAGAGCTTTACAACACAACCTGCACGTTCTTTTTCAAGACTGCATCATTTTGAAACATGAAAGAAAGCAGTAAAAGAGTATTAAGGCAAGAAAATGTGCCACTGAGACCATTATAGATGTTTATATAAAAATTATATAGGCAAATATAAAAATTATATATATAGTGTATATATGTGATATATTTTATTACATATATTATGTATATATTATGTCACTTACTACATAACCAGAAGGAACTTCAAAGCTGCTGACAATACACTATCACACCTTCCACCTTATTCACAACAAACTGTTAATGCCTGTAGGGCACAGGAAGTTCTGAAACTTCAGTGATGATTATGTCTAACATACTGTTTGTTACTAGGGAATGATCAAAAATTTCTCATCTCTAGAAAAAAGATGCACTAAGCATGAAACCTTTCCAATCTAAATAGTGTGCATTTCCTCAAGCATGTTAAAAGCTCCCAGAAAAATGAACTAAAAAAAGAGGAAATTTTGTTTGTCTTTTCAAGATCAGTTCCCTATGCCATATATGCTGGTGGACAGTTGAACCCTACACCAGTAGGATTTTTATTGGCTTTGGCAAAACAGGGGAATTCAGTAAAATCAGTATAATTCACTATCCCAAGACCACTGACTAAGTCAGGATGGAAGAAACCTCAAAAGTCTCTTGCTGCTCAAAGTTGTGAAGTCAGAACTCAGGGATTGATCCAGATTCAGTCCGAAAATCTCCAGGAACAGAGACTGCACAGTCCCCAGAATTAAGCACAGCTCCCACACTCTTCTACTGCCCTAGTAAGAGACCAGGTGAAATAAAAGACCCTGAACATGAGATCACCTCTGCAGTGAAAAAGGCCTTTTAAATGTGTTTTCCACTGGATTAGAAAAGGAGAAAAACTATTTTCTTTTTCAGAACTTTTGACTTTACTATAATATTTATTTTTATAATGGCAACATATCTGAAACATCAAATGAATTTGAACTCATTTGAAGTTCTGGGGATTACAATTAAACTTGTACTTAAATGGGAAATTACATACAAATTCCATTTCTACATCAATTTGTGCTACATATATCCAAATATTAAAAAAAGGTGAAAATTCCCTTTTCAAAGGAAAATGTTTTACTCCATCATCCATCTCAGGACAAGTGTCCCCTACAGCAAGTTGGAGTGGGGTGGAATAGCAGCTCTTCACTGAATCCAAAGATGACACTCAGATTTTATTTTTTTTAATCCTTAAGGGTAGTGATTATTTCTAAAGCCAGAAAGAACCCCAACCTTTGATAAAAAATAGATCTCAAGGAGCACTAGGCTTTGTGTTTAGTAAGAATGAATGTTAAGGTCTTGCTATCCACATTGTGAGGCTTGCAAATGTGTATCAGAGCTACTCCTTCCTTAAATCTTAACACAGAAAAAAATAAAGCTGAATAAGCCTATCCTGGAGAGGAGAGAAGGAAGTCAGCTACAAAGAGAACTTCTAATGTGGAAGTACTGTATCATTATTTAGACTTGCTTTCCCCAGCATATAACAATATGCTACTAACAGAAACAATCCTGAGCTACATTTTTTTCATTAATCATTTTACTCTTTGAGAACTAGATAGTTACAGTTATTAAAGTAGTATTAGAGCTACTAACTTATAAAGTTATTATGACTGTCTTTAGAGGATTTTCTTTTAAAGCGATGAAGTTTAAAATACAGATTTTAATACAATATCTACAATATTTTCATGCTCCATCATTCCAAATACAGAGGCAGAGAAACAGACCTATTAAATATATAGTGGAGAACAGGCATCTGCCAGCACACACAGAAAACTGGGTTTGTTTTTTACTACAAGGTATTTTTCTTCTATTAAGCAGATAAGGTAACACGTTCCTCAGCTTTTTTGAATGCAGATTTGAAGTTTACTCTCCAAGATCTTGGTGACTTGGTAGAAGCACCTGTTCTAGTCCTGTTATATTAAACTTTCAATTTTTCAGGTCAGGCTCATATTTATATATGGTGAGTTCCCTTTAAAAACTAATTTTGGTGCACAAAAAGTTTCACACAAAACTTCTGTAAATGGTCAAAACCAGATAAAGATCACCTGTCTTCAATGACAATATATGTAAAACACCTGCAGTTCTTGTCTGTACCAGCAAATTAAACTGCAGTGATACAGCTACTTCTCTATGTGGCTGCAGTTACATCTGGAATAGCTCCCTCTATGTATCTCCAGTGGGGCAAAATCAATGCATATGCAATAAGAGGATACTATATATATAAAAAAAAATAAATAGCTAATACAATGAAATGGATGGCTTGAGTAATGTATCAAAATAATGTCTTGCAGAACTAGAAATATCAGATGCTTCCACTGAGTTAATAATTACAAGTAGTAATCTACACGGTCTGGGATAGAGGAATTGTTAAACTTTGTGAAACTTTTTAAAAGATAAATATATTTCAGGAAGTTTTAGATTTCTCCTGTATAATTATACGTGTCAAGGTTACAGGTGTGCTTTTGTGAAGCTGACACTTAACAGCCCTAACACCTCTGAATTTAAAAAAAAATACCCCCATTAAAATCCTTCCCTTTATAAATAAAAATGAATATATAAAAATTTCACAAGTTACTTTTTACCTGAAAGACACATTTATACTTTCAACAGCAAAAATCAAAATGTCTTCCCTTAAGAAGTGTTTTGTTTTCAACAAAAAGCCTTATCTCTGAGTAGCAAAACTAAGTGACAATTTGTATTTTCACTGCAAGATAAGGATTCAGTTCTGGCACTGAAATTTGAAAATAAGTCTTGAGTACAGATTTGCATGCTTAATCTACTCAACTACCTTCAGCAGAAACATATACATGTACCTTGGTCATATTTCCACCTGAAGTGAACCAGAGCTAACCTTAGATCTGAGGAGCAACTTTAGATACTTCAGTTTTAGAGCTGTAAACTGACAAAACGTAAAAGAAGAAAAGGAGAGGCCACTTTACTTCACAGGGACTACTAAAGAACTGAATGAATTTTAATCAGCTGGTAGAGATAGCTTTTCCTAGGTACAGTCAGAATGATGGCATCCTTTCCCTCACTAAAACAGCACCAAGTTGGACAATCACCAGCCAGAGGAGCCCCAGCAAGGGCAAGTGCTGGATTCTGCACCTGGGCCAGGGCCACCCTGGCTGTGTGTATGGACTGGGGAAGGAGAGGCTGGAGAGCAACTGTGGGAAGGGACCTGAGGGTCCTGATGGATGACAATTCAACGAGAGTCAGCAGTGTCCTGGCAGCCAGGAGGGGCAGCACAAGGCCCAGCATCCAGCCAGGTCAGGGAGGGGATTGTCCTGCTCTGCTCTGACCTGGGACAGCCTCACCTCCAGTGATGGGGCAGCTTTGGGCAGCACAGGGTAAGAAAGACATTAAGCTTTAGACAGAGTTCAAAGGAGGTCATGAGGATTGTGAAGGGTCTAGAGGGGAAACCATATGGGGAGCAGCTGAGGTAATTTGATCTGTTTAGCCTGGAGGAGACTGAGGAGACCTCACTGCAGTCTCCAACTTCCTTGTGAGGGGAAGCAGAGGAGCAGACAGTGATCTCTTCACTCGTGACCAGTGACAGGACCCAAGGGAACAGCTAGAGCTGAGTCAGGAGAGGTTTATGCTGGATACCAGGAAAGTTTTTCACCCAGAGGATGGCTGAGCACTGGAACGAGTCCCCAGGGAAGTGGTCACAGCATCAAGCCTAAAAGAGTTCAAGTGTTTGAACAGTCTCTCGGGCACGTGGTGTGACTCTGGGGATGACCAGGACTAAACTAAGGAGCTGGACTCCATGATCCTGGTGGGTCTCTTCCAAATCAACATATTCTAGGATTCACTGCATCTTCATCTTTGGAACAGATATAGAGCATGTTCCTAACTCTACTCCAGCTCATCAACTTGAGTCTCTACAAGTTATGACACAGAACACCAAGTGTGTAAGGTACTAGGGGTACTGCTACTGCACAGATCAGTGTATATATACTCTCAGCACACTCCATGCTGCTCACTTGTGTCACTCAGCCACTGTGCCTCTTCAGTGGCTGATCCAGTGACTGAGGTTGCCCCAAATTATGCACAAAATGCCCGGAAAGTGACTTGCTAAGTTCTATCACACCTCATTCTCATCTCCACTCTCACACTGTCACCAGCTGTTCTCAATCCTTACATGAGCTGTTGTCAGTTTTTTTGTACTGACACAGCCTCCACACTTTCCTCACATGTCCTATACTTCTGATTTCCAGCCACCTTTCACAGAGATGTATTCAGGACTCTTATTTATCCCTTTTCTCCTGGTCTGCTATACAATCCCATTTCAGGACATTGCTCAGTTTCAGTTTTGACTGTGTCTTCCTAAAAATGCAACATATAGAGCAGGACCAGCTTTCTCGTGAGAAAAGTTAATGCCAGGCAGTAATGGAAGACATGAAAAAAATGCCACTGTATTTTAGGGAAAACATTTGCAAGCTCTCTCCCCATTTCCCAGGGTCTGGCTGTCCCTAGGAACATGTAATCTCAAGTATGAGAACTGTGATACCAATCATATGATAAAACTTGATGCCAAGTGTCTCACTACTAAACCTAGAATAGCACTCAGAGCTAAATATAAAAATAACAGGAAATCATTTAAGTATGTAGAATAGAAATGATGCAAAGAAAATATCAAATGCTTTGCAAAGTTTATGCTTACCTAGATGCACAAAAGCTTTTAGTACAGTAACTGGAGGATATGAAAAGATAAAAGTTAAATAAATAACAACATTTTGTTTGACCCATACAAATGGCATCAGGAAGCCTGCAAGGAAAGTTTCTAAGGACTGACATGGATTATTTTCAGCAAAGAGCTGTGTTTTCCTATTTTCTGAAGACTTCCACCACTTACTCTAGAAGAGCTTTATTTTATCTGTGCTCTCCAGGGAAACGGTATATCAGAAAAAAAGAGTCCATTAAAAATCTAATTAATGAAGTGTCCAATTCTGAGTATTTATCCACATAAGACTTCATCAGAGATAGGTTACTAACATAACTGGCTTAAGGCTAATTCCAGACAATTTTTTTTGTTGAGAACTTTTGCTGTGAGAAATACTTGTGAGTAGATACCCAGAGGCCACCATCCTCAGTGACACCCAGCCTGTCTCCTTTTCAACAATCACACTTGTGCTGAGAAAGACAGACTGGTAGGACCTCAGCATCAGCATTCCAATGCCTCTGTAATTTAGGATTTTAGCATTATTATTAATCCAATCTACATAAATTGTGCTTTTCTTCCTCCTCAATCATGAGCAGAGCTGAAGGACGAGGCTCACAGCTACACCAGAGGCGCTCACTGCAGGGTCCTGACCCCGACACAGTGGATTGTGCCCTATTATTTTCAATTCCATGTGAAGTCACAACTGATGGAAATAAAGTTCTCATCCCTCGAGTACTTATAACTAACAACCTGTAAAAATGGTTTCACCTAGTTCAGCATTTATCTACCCCTTGCAATCATCAACACACAAAAGGAAGCAAAGGCAAGAAATCCTAACGATGCAGAGAACTTCTTATGGAACCATCCTGTACTTCTGGCTGTCCTGGGAATCACTAAGGTTTCTCAATATTCCTCCAAGCTTAACAGAGTAGATGGGTTTTATTTATTTACAAATATTTACAAATATTACAAATATTTACAAACTTGCCCTTGGGCTTAATGTGAGTGATTATATAACTTTCAGCTTCAGGACAATTTTATGGGATGAAAATATTTCAAAGCTGTATCTAAAATAATCTCTTTCTTGCACAGTGTCTCTTCATTCTTGTCTCATGAAAAGCCTTGACAGAAGTGTGCAGTGTAACTTTTTTATAGCACAGTGCTGTGGTTCATGTCTCGTGATCTCTTTTACCCATTCCTTGAGAATTCTATGTATTTCCTATTAATATTTCTGGCTTCTCAAAACACTGGTTCTAGGTAAGACTCAGAACTCTAAGACTTAGTGCTATAAGCTACTCACAAATGAACTGCAATTTTTAGGCATATCAGGTGCAACCAGCTCCAAGGGCAGTCTTCAATATCCTCTAATTCTCCTGGAATTATTTTAGAAAGCAGAGCAAAAGCTTGAAGCTATCACCTTACCACCATCTTTTAACCACAGAAACCAAGCACCTCAACTTAAGGGATCAACCCCAAATTTTTGTTCAGTCCAGAATACTTCACAAATAGAAAGCTGATATAAGTCAATGCAGCAGGTAATTTCTCAACTCTCAGATGGATTTTTACTTTTAACATGTATAGAAGTGGATATTTCATTAAGCCTACCTATAATAAATTTTCCTATACAGAGAAAACCAATGTACTTTAGCCTTGAAAATCATTATTTGGAACAACGCTGAGTTATCAGATGACACCTGAACAGTTTTTCGTAGCCTCCAGCAAGAAATGGGATCCTTCCCATCTAACACAGGTTATACTCAACATCCTAACAAGCAGCAATGACTGAGATTATCTACAAGCTCAGGAAAGGGTGTAAATACTCACACTCCAAGTCCTTGGTGCTACTTAACTCTGAACAAAGTGTAGTGAAAGATTCTAGGGAAATAAATGTTGTGTGATACCTTCCATTTATGAAGCAGGAAATTGTCTACAATATTTATAACTTTTAATCTCACAAAGGCAGAGACATTTCCTAATGAGAAGAGAAAAGTGAATGAGACTATGAAGAGCCCACCAGACACAAAAAAAATCAAAGGAGCAGCAGCAGGATTACTGGCATAACATGAGCAGCAGAACAACAGGGCTCCTGCATCACAGATTGTGCAAGTGATCTCAACTGTTTGTGTAGGGAAAAAACCTCTCACAGATTCACTACTAACATAAATACCTTAATATATCTTGTGCCTAATGCACATGAAAAGCACAGCCATTTGCAGCTGCTCCTCAACTCGTTTAGCTGCAACTCCTCTCTCCCCCAGCTCAGCTTTAGCAACAAAGATTAACAAAGATCAGAGACCTGCAACACAAGCTGGCGAACAAAAAATACATCAACAAAGAGGTCCAATATCAGCATTCCAAAACAGATCATCTTTTTAACTTAAAAATTCAAGGACTTGCCTTCTCTAGATTGATCTGGTTGGTGCCACTATTGGCCAGGTCTCATTTCATCCTGAGCTTCTGTTCTGAGTAGAAACCTTTTAATATTAATGTAGGGATGCATCAGGAGACTAAAAGATGTTTCAAATATACTCTTAATCCCAACAGTCTAAAGAAGCAATCCTCACAAAAAAAAACCCCCAACAAACCCTGAAGGTTTAAACACTAGGTCTCCTTACAAGAAACATGGTATTGACATATTTCCATTTCTGGAATTTGCTGAGTTTTCTCTCTTTGCTGAGACAAGGAAAAAAAAAAAAAAAGGAAAACCTCACATAAGGGTAATAAAGTTGGAAACAGCAATGTTAGGATTTTTTTCTTTTCAATTATATAATGTAGAGTTCAATTGTATTCCAAGAAAATAAATAGTTTCAGAAGTTACTTGCTTCAGGGCTAAGAGCTGGATAATAATGCATGCTCCAAAGTGAGGGACCAAGGTGAAGATGTAGCTCTGGTCCTCAAGTTCCTTTAACCTATGGAACTCATGTGTAAATTAAGTACAGAATTTGCTATTTGACTGAGGAAAAAAATCTCTGAGGAGATCCTTCCCTTTCAGGTGGAAAGTGCAGAGAACACAAACCATACAATAGATTTAAACAGCTTTGAGACTTCATGGTACATTATTTCTTAGACTGAGAAATGAAAGAGAAGGAGGGAATAAATTCCTCAGTTATTTGAGTATGACTAGAGGTGGAAACACTTTTTCAGAACTTGGGAGCAGATGAGAAGTCTGTTTACCATGATTGCTGTGACTTCTGCAGGCACAAACAAATGTGTTATTTTGTAGGTGATAGTGTTAAAAATCAGATATTGTTAAAAACTACACATTTCAAATTCACGCAGAATGCAATGCAATCCTGATTACTTTTAATTGTTCAAATTTAGGTTAGGACAAATCTTTTGTCAAGTCTGCCACTCTGGCTGAAAGATCATTTAATGTGTTACCCTATTTTAGAGACAGAAAATTAGCTACAAAGTATTTAAAAAAGCATGGGTTACACCATTCTTCACAGAGATGGGTAGAGTCACCCTCCCCAGAAGAGCCATTAAGGGAGGCAACTTTTGAAATCCTGGGAATACAGAACTCATCCACACTTCAGAATGAAAGCACTACAGTCCTCCCAAGCACTCTACTACTGGATTCTGGGTGACTCTGAAAGGAAGGAGAAGGAAGGACAGGGGAACTGAGAAACCAAAAATCTATTTGTAGCATCCTAGCCCACGATATCATGCTGGGAATAATTAAGGAATCATGTGTTTATTAATGACCTACCCAAAATATTCTCAGGGATACATCTGCACAGACACACTACCCAGAATGTCACTGCCACCAGTAAAAATCAGCAATAGCATTAGTTTCTCGTATGAGTAAAGGGACATGAAGGTTGGACTGAATACAGTTTTTCACTAGATGTTTTTAGCATTATTAAAAGCCATCCATGTGTATGTTCTTACAGAAATGTTTCCACCACTAACTTCATTGCTTAACTTCAAACATTCACAGTTTAGACAAAAGATCTGAGAGTGTTTTATTGGAAATGCCTTTCAGAGGAACAGATTACTGTCACAGAAATAAAATAATGCCACACTATAGCCTGTTTACCATGTCTTATTTTAAAAAGAATATTTTTTTAACATCAGTAAAGTTCCTACCCATGTATTTTAGTAAATGCACTAAACTGCACTCATGACCATCACTGAGATAGTACCAGGACAGAAATTCACAGAGGTAAAAGCAACTGGTGCAAAATCAGGACCACAGCAGTTCCATTTCCAAAGAAAAAACCTGGGCTGTGGGGAAGGATTGACACTCGAGGCTACTTCCTCCACTTACAAGTTCTTCAAGATAATTCACTTGAATTATTTAAAGATGGTTCCCCAAAAAAACAAGATTTTAATAATATTTATTTCTTTAGGGCATTAAAAAGGAGCCTGATAAATCTGCATGTACTGCTAACAAAGTGCCCAAACCCCCCCTCCTGTGCCCTGGAAAGCCACAGTGGTGGAAACAACAGCCAAAGCAACATTAGGTAAGGAAAAACTGGCCAGCAAAGGGACTTGGAGATTGAAGAAAAGTGACTCAGAACCTCTGGCATGAGGTATGAAGAACCCTAGAGGGTGTCCTGTTTATCTTCACTTTGAGGAATTAAAGGAAAGTAGATATAGTTAATAAGTGTATCTCATGCAGCCCTTGTATTCATAGGTTTAACTACTGAAAAAACTGCGGGAAAACCTTAAGAATTCAGCTTATGTAATTTACTTCCATGGTTTTTCCAATACTCTTCAGAAGGTAAGTCTAGAATTGTTGCTTCAGGCCACTCTTAAGGGAATAATTTCAATAAATAATAGGAATAAATCATAGTTTGCTCCAGTGCAAGCAAAAGCAACTGAAATAAGTCTATAGAATTGTCTTTTTTATATCAGTAAAGCTTATCCCAGTAACTTGAATGCTCTCTACAGAATTGCTTTAAAAGCATTCCTTACCATTACAATCTTCAAATATGTTTTTTAAAATATGTTCCTTAATTTGCTGTTGAAAAATCACTAAGGATAACAATATATTGACGTATTATCCCTGTGAGTGCTAACCTTTTTTATTAATACATCTGACTGTAAACTGATAGTTACATTTATTTTTATAATTTGGTGAGACAACCTGAAGAACACCTGAACACGTGAAGTGAAGCTCTGGACCCAAAGGACTCTGCAGAACTCCTTCAACTTCACAGCACCAATATTATCCACAATAGTTTTATGATAGTAGGAAATAAAAATAATTTCCCAGCACTGTATTTGATCTAAACAATCTACATAAAATCCTTTTGATGTAGTGGCACCAAATTTTAATTTACAGATTACTAACTGGATGGCAATGGCATGAGGATTTACACAATTGCAAGACTGTACTCAGCAAAGTATTACAGCTCACACTTGTAACTATGTAAAAGCAGAATGCATATGGAGATGCCAAAAGCTGAAGATCAGTATCTTAAAACCATAAGCACTGACCTCCAAATAACAAAGTGAAAGCTTGTATTTTCTACCAAAAAATTTACAAGGTACCCATCAGCGCTTTCAAATAACTTTTCTGACCATATTTAAAGCCAGTGCTAGAGACCAAAGTCAAATCAAACCTGAATGTTTGCAGAGACATCCTCCCAACAATCAGGGGTTTGGATATTATGTTGCTTTGTTGTGAGGGATTTTCCTGCTGGTGTTCTTTGGGTTTAGGTCAGGGTTTGGTGTTTTATTGCTTATCTGACAGTAGAAACAAGCAATAATCTGTCCTGTTCAATTTTATCCAAAGATATCAAAGTTTTCAAACCACTTCCAACTTACACAAAAGGTGAAGTGTATTGTGGGTAAATGATATAATTAGAAGCAAATGTATTCCTTATAGAACGATGTGCAAACTAAAAATTGAATATTGAGATGTATAAACTGTAAGAAACTGTAGGATAATTCTATCTGAGGTCTAGTCACAATCAAATGTTAACATACATAGGGTAAAAGAAGAAAATGTAGTGTAAGTTCTGTTCTCTATAGCCTAAATTAAATGCTTTTCTCCTACTTTACACAGAACATTTGAAGGCTGTAGAAGCGGAGGGATTTTTATAACCTTAACTCTGCACGGAGGCAATCCCTATTTCCTCCACATGGTTAGTACATACCTGGAGGAGGGTACAGAGTATGTTTAGGGCAGGATTTCTTTGTAAAGCATTAAGCAAAACAGTCCCAAATCTGTTTGAGGCCTTCCAGAGTAATAGATGTAAATTATATAACCTAGAGATCTCTTTGCCAGGTCCTGCAAAGAACACACCTACCAGAATGTCTATGGACACACGCTGCTAAAATACCCTCCCTGCAATAATGCTGAAAGCTTGATGTCTTTGCAAAGTAGTGATGTTTAAAAGCAAAATGCTTGTAAAACAAGAGGAGAGCTTAAGAGTCAAAAGAAACAGGGAGAGCTCTACTTCATAAAATATGGAATGCAGGTCCAAGTTGGAGGCATGACTTTAAAAAAAAGAAATTCCTTAATTTAGGAAAGCACTGAATAAGTTCACACACCTAGAACTGAAAGCCATGTTTTTATTACATACCTTCTTTGCAGGCTATCTGCAAATCTACAACCCCCAGTCTCATAGCAGCCTTTTAACATATTCTCTTATTAAATTATGTACCTTGGACATCTCTGCAAAAAAGGAACAGCTGTCAGAAGCTACTGTTATTGCTCGTCAGGATTGCAGCAAGAGAAGGAGAAAAGCTCAAGAAGACCAGTGGAAAGGCACCAGAACTTAGTGTACATAGATGTTGGACAGAAAACTTTAACCAAAGCTAGAATTATTTGCCTGTGCTATAAATGATGTGATGATCAAAATTTACCTGTTTTCTCTACTTACATACTCTCTTCCTCTTAAGGAATGTGAAATAAATAACTACCTTGCCTCTGAAGAAATCAGAATGAAAGGTACGCCCATGAAAAGAATGGAATCCTCTGTATGAGGATGCATGTTCTGAAATAACAGTGGTCACAAAGATTAAGCTTTGGAGAGAGATAAATGTATTTCTTATCCAGAAACACCTGTTTTTACCTAATTAGGAGCACTAAAATGTCCTTCTATCCACCTCCATTGTATAGAGCACAAGTGGAGAGTAAACAGTGTAATGCCATTGTGAACTGCAGCCTCTCTGAATATAAAGCACCTACAGTAGCAGCCAAACAAAAACTTGTTTGGAGCATTAAGACAAAAATGGTAGACAAGCTGATACTTCTGTATTGTGAACACCTAGTTAAAAAAAAAAAGGTTTTCCCCCTCTTGAAATACCCCAATCAGTACTTTTGGTACACATACCTCGAAGAATTCTCTCCTCATGGCAACGTAGAAAGTCCCAGATTCTAACAGTGCCGTCGTCAGAGCATGTAGCAAATTTATTATCCGTGGGTGAGAAACTGTTACATGAAGACACACAGCAGGGGAAAGAAGTCAGCATTTAACAGATTATCTATGCTTCTCAGACAGGGCAAAATTATACTGTAATGTGTTATACACTGAAGGAGGCATTTGAACATAGGCACTTGTAAGTGAATGCAGTGCCTGCAAAGCGGCACTTCATCACAAGACATGAATTTAACATAGGATTACTATTGCATTGCAGTCCCCTGTCAAATGAAGAAAAAATCTGTCATTTATTCTGAGCACCTTCCTATCTGTGACTGCACACAGTAGTGCCTTCTCTGCAGGATGAGAAGCAGCATCAATATGGTTTGGTAACTGTCAACCTAGATTTTCATGTTTGATAATACCATAAGAGACACTGCATAGAAGCACAGGAGAACAGTTCTTAGGAAAAAAACTCCTCTTCAGCCACAGGTGCTTTGCAGCAGAGAAGCAAAAAAATAAGGGAAAACTGGTTACAGGAAAAGGCTACTTGGTTTAACTGTTGCAGAAAAAAACCTATATAAAACACATATATCACTTATAAGAGCAATTTGGAAACACTCCCTCTTATTACACCCCACCAACAACATGAAAAGAATCCTACAGACACATAAGCAGCTTCCAGATTCAGCAGTTAACACTGATTGATGAAAGTCACTGGAAAAGCAAGGAGTTATTTAACCATGTGAATAGGGCCAGAACATCTCCAACAACTGACAGGCACTCAACTTTCCTTCTGGTGCAGTGAAAGACCACGAGGGAGCCCTTGTGAAATCCTAGATCTTTATGATCAAGAAAGGGCCTAAAGCAGTAGAGAAATTCAGTGCGTGGCCATGACAGTCAGACAGTAACTGAATCCAAAGTAAGCACTTCTCACAACCAAACTCTGGCAGAAAATGCTGCACCCTACCAAGAAAAATGGTGACTTTAGTGGAAAGCGAGTTTGTGGTAGTGAACCTTTATCACCAAGGGCCAGCACTGAACCCACAGAAACTGTTTTAGCACCATTTGGGATCTGCAGCTTCTCTTCAGGCTTACTTTAAAAACATTTACTAAAAATTATATGCAGGTTTGCTCTAGAAACACCCTTCATTTACATCTTACTGATAAGTATCACTTTAGATTTGATTTTTATATAGACATTTGCACAACTGAGGCATCAACACTGAACCAAGAGAATATCCTACAATCTTCTTTTCAATGGCTTTCTTACAGTTTCAAACTTGAAGAACCCATTCAGTATTAACATTAGACTTCTGTATGTGGCAGTCTGCGTGGGTATTTAGTATTACTGGAAGTCTTGGCTTCACCAAGCCAAGCAGTTCTTCACTTTATTTAGTGTTTTATTATTTTGTGAGAACTATGCAGGTGTTTTATTTCTGAAGGCTTTATATTTTATTCAGTTAGATTATTAAAGACTGAATTCTTTATTTGGAATGAAATTGTTGTCTTACACAGTGCGTATAAAAAGGAATAACTGATACACATCGTCACCATATAAAAATGAAAAGAATACCAGTGCAAAATGCGGCAGACAAATACATCTCTAACATATTGCAGAGGCGGATACTGGGACAATACTAATTCAGAAAGGTGCCAGCAAAACGGTGAGAATGTGGAAACAAAAGGAAATATTGTGTTTATGTGGTGCAGGAAGTTTCCCAGAATCTGACAGAACCCATGCATTTCTGCACCCAGAATACACTTAGAGAACAGTCTAATCATGGCAATAGGTACTACAGAAAATGGTATATTGTGTATAAACCTGGCCTCTCTAATCGCCTCCTTATGTGCCTGGAACATCTTGACGTTGTTCATGTTGGACTGCCAGTATTTCACATATCCCCCGTGGTCTGCTGTCAGCATCCACATATCATTGTGTGACCAAGTCATAGCCCTTACAGGGCTGTCGTGAGCCTGCAAATTCAGAAACAGAACTTCTAGCAAACACATTCAAATACTGTCTGAGCCACACAAACACTGAAGTTACTAAAGTTCTGACTTAAGAGCTGCAATGAGGAAATGAGAACAATGATGATCTAACACTACACTCAAAATGTTGGAGGGAAAGAATCCCTTACACTGTATACAATGGCCTTTAAATAATAAGAGTATTTGCACTTTGTTTCCAAAGTGTTTCTTTATTATTACAAATACTCATGGTAAATTCTTGAGAACAGTTAATACAGCAGATGGAGGTGGAATGAGAAACTTTAAATGAATTGCCTGTAGCCATAGCCTGACATGGGATCAGAGCAGAATAGAAGACCTCTAAGGCTCCCATCACCACTCAGACCACAGACCCACGATGAACAGGATGAAGATGTGTTCCTAAAACATGCTCCAAGACCTCACGGAAATACAAAGAAATCTTGACAGATTACTTTACCTGCAATATTGTTTCAAAATTGAAAGTCAGTCCATTCCATAAAGTGAACTCCCCACTAGATGCACCAGTGACCAAGCGTCTCCCCTCAGGAGTCCACTGCAAAAGAAACATTTAACTAAACTGTGCAAATATAACATTCAAATAGTTCTTCACAATTCTCCAAATAAATCATGAGCTTCTTCAGGGTCTCTGTGGAAATGCAAGCAACTAAATGACTTTCTAGAGGATGCGAGAAGGCAAAAATGCAGAACTGTGCCAGAGGACTTTTTTAACAACAGGACAAAGCCCACTCTAAAAACAATGAAAAACTTTACTTGTAAAGAAGAAACAACTTACTGGCACCAATGCATTTCTAGCATACAATATCCATACTAAGCAATATTTCTGACATCGTGGAAAATTTGTTAAAAGCTGCTGTGAGACTCAAACAGCACAGAGACCAAATTTCCTTTCTTTTGTGTCAAGACATCTCAGCTGTCTGAAATGTATTAAGGAAGGCAGGAATTGCACCTCAAACTCTGAGAGTAAGAACTCTTGTGTACTCAGACCTTACCATTTATTTTCCTAAAACCCCCCACAGAAACACTGGACACAGAAGTAGTCCATACACTCCACATGCTATTTTTATCTGAAGATGCTCTAACTGCCAACTCATTCAGTTAAGAATCAGTCTAATTTACTTTAAGACAACACAACTAAATAATTCCAACACTGTACTCACCCTGACAACAAACACTGGGCATTTTACTTTATTAGTAGATGTCCGAACAAATTTTGTTGTCACAGCATTCATAGGGTTGTTCAGCATTCCTATAGGAGGGACCAACTGTAAAGGAAGAAAGGAAAGATTTACCAATGATATTTAAATCAGAAACTTCAAGAAAAACACAAATTCTAAACACTCATTTCTGGAAAAACAATGTCATTTGCAGAGATATCAGCAGAAGTAAGCTGATAGAAGTGTTTCAAAGTCTGCATCATTTAACAACTCAAACACCCAGAAACAGCATCTTCAAGAGCAGCTTTGCAACCTCAGTGCATTATGAAAGTTCTTATGCACAGAAATTAAAAGCCTGTCCAACTTTAAGGTCCCGACACGGATTCCAACAGAGCAAAATAACGTAGAATGAAGACACCCTTCATTTGCAGACGCAAAAACAACCTCAGCTGACATGCAAATCCTTCCTATTTTCTAGACAAATTTTATCTGCCCAACTTCAGCAGTGAACAGGAAAGCTGTACTTACATCATTGTAATACCCTGCATCGGGCTGGATCGCTCGCATATCTCGCTGGTCTCTCTGCCATACTCGATTCTAGAAAGAAGAAAACAACTCCCAGTTCATAATAGTGTATTTCATTGTTAAATAACAGAAAATAAGAAACACATGAAGATCCTATTTGAGAAACTCCAAAGTGCTCCAAGGATTTTAGAATGAACTCTGTTAAGACTTTGGACTCAGGAAAAGGAACATGTGGAATTAATACTCTGTAAGAAAAGGAGTCAGGAATTTTTAAAGTGTTAATTTCATCAGATTGAAACAACTGCTTTGAGAGTGAAGCTTAACAGCAGGAAAGCAGCAGTCCCACGTAACAAGGAACATCTCTGTGGCACAGACAGTGGTAACTCTGCTGCCCAGGGCCAAAGCTTTACATTCAGGACGAGGATTTACAGCATTAGCAGCTGTGCTGCTGAGCTCCACATGAAATCCACACAGCAACTCGAGCTACAAAGGGACCTTCTGCAGTGCAAGCATGAAGACAATGCTTTCAACTGGCTGAAACTTACATGAACAAGGGATAACAATGCCTTCAATTAGGTATGTTTTGTGAGTTGTCAAACAAAACCTTTTCAAAAACACTTCTCATGAATTTAGAAGTCAATTACTTATTTTGGCTTTGTGCCATAGACCCTACCAATTTGGACCATGCACATATTGGAAACAAGTTACAATTCTAGGCGACACATTCCCAGCATTCACCACTACAGTTTGCTACAATTTTCTAAGCCAAGAGCAAAGTACACATTTTTCTTGGTTTTTTTTTTTTTTTCCCTAGAACTATATGAAATGAAATCAGCAGTACTGAAGTCAGGAGACAGAGATCTGACGAGGGTTTTTTTTTATGTTGTTAACGTTTTAATGAATAGAGTTTTGAGGGTGCTTATTCCTGCCACAGTAACAAGGTCCTGGACTTCTAAAACTGTTTGGTTTTTTTTAGAATAGCCCACTACTAATAGAATCTCTTTTGGGGCATTCCTAAAACAAAAGAATATTTTTAAAATGTTTGACATTTGAACAGATCTTAGAAGATAATGGATTAGTTATTAAGAAAACCTTGTAACTGTTAACACCTACAAGCTATAATCATGCACTGGCCATAGCAAATGGAATTAATTTCATCACATTTTTGCAATGCTGCTGTTGAAGCTGCAATAATGCCAGTATTTAGATTTCATTCTGTTTCTTCTAGGATAACATCCAGTACTCGTAGAGTAAATCTTGGATGAGAAAATTATATTTCTTAAGAAAGTACTGCCATCCCATCAGGTGAACTAAATAAGCATTTTTTACAGAAACATTTCTTCAACAAAACTTGACATTTAAGTTTTTCTGTATTTCTTAACTGAACAGAAAGGGACTTTCAGAGACCACACTGCAAGCTGAAGAGCCATTTAGTAAAATGATGAGAAAACATTTTTAGTGCCCTGATTTTGGAGGGGAAGGGATAATGGTTCATCTTCCATTCTGAGACATTTCTATTTCAAAACAAAAATAAGAACAACTGCATTATTTATAACAAGTTTTTATGAAAAACCAAAACATTACACAAGATATTCAACTGCACGCCAACTTGGAATTTCAAGACAAAACACAAAGTTGTTATCTACACAAAACACGCAGTTTCATTGCCAACGCTCAACCTCCCCTTTTTATTTACAACATACCAAATCTACAAGCATTTCTAATTTTGCTTGAAAACGCAGCAGTACATCTCCCAGTATTCCAGCCTGCTCTATGAAAAACCACAATCCCAAGTCTCAGGAAGAAAAAAAAAAACCCCAAAGGTTTCCGAGCAACATCAGCCAACAGAATTTACTAACCTCCAGGTATTTAATGACGGAGGGGTTGTAGTCTATGGTTTTCCTGTTGACAGCCTTCCTCATGCGCTTGCCATCGAAGGTGAGCTGCTGCATGGCCTGCTGCTGGGCGAAGTCAGGCCTCTTGTAGAAGAGCTGCCGCGGCGCCTGGTGCTGGAAGCGCGGCATGTGGAAGAAGCGCGGCGGGGAGCCGATCTCCGTGGCCATGGCTGCGTCCTCCCGCAGGGCTGCAACGGGCGAACACGGCTGTTGCTATCACATCGTAATGACAAAAACCTCTCCTGGGCATCTCCCCGAGCTTCAATTTACAAGGAGGACTAACAGCTTCAGAAATTACTGCTTCTTGGCAAAAACACATTTGCAGATTCCTCTGAATAATTATTTTTCCCTTGTGCCACGGAACACCAACACTGAAGCAGTTAAATACTTTTGTTCTCTATCAGGAGGAATTCTGTATTGAAATACGTCACTATTAAGTTTGCACTATCATCCCTAAACTAAAAATGTGCAGGAAAAGAATGTCCTCAGTAAAACAGTATAAATAAATGCAAGAAATGGCAAGAACCTTCAAAAGAGGATATTTCAGATTCACTATAAAAAACAGGAAACACCACATTAATAATAAATTAATTTAACTACTGAAAGAGAAAGTTTTCAGATGTCAACTCAACATCTTACTCTATGACCTAAAAATAAAATTACACTCCTTTCACATGACTTCTTGGAAATGGATCACAGATCACATTCTACCTGTAGGCATACTTTCAATTCCACTACTGCAAAATAAATTACACCTTTAACAAGGTTTAGTAAATATAACTAAGATTCACTGAGAATGTTAAGAAAATGTGAGGAGCAGGGAGAAGACTTCCATATTCAGAATTTTTCTGACAGAGGGAAATGAGAGTAAAGCTTCATTTTTCAGTCTGAGAAATCCTTAAATGATGAGATCACAGCTACTCCTTCAGAGCTGAAAACTACAATATACAGTTTTTAAAGAATATACTAACTTCAGACTAAGAACTGCTGCATGCTGAACCAATGAAAGCTCAAACTTCCTTTGTTCTCCTCCACATCCTGAACTCACTTTAGAAAACATTTTAACCAAAAGAAACTGGCACTGTCATCAAGGGAATTTAAAAACACCTAGAAACATACAGGGTTATGTGTTTACGCAGAAGCAAAGCGCATGTAAAGGAAAAAAAAAGAAAATAGCAGATTTCTTTAAAAAATGGACTACATAATCTACTTGTAAATTCATCAGTGTACTCTCCTAAGTAGTTAAAATACTCATATCCTCAATTTGAAAGAGCTGAAAAGTCATTTCACTGCCAATTTAAAAATTTTATCCTGCCTTTTTTTATCCCAATAATTCAAAAGTGTTTCCATTTTTAAGTAGCAAAATAAAGCTAAGATAGAAATGTTGGATATAAGACTGTTTAAAAGCAGTGCAGAAATTGATTCTTTTTAAGAGGTTCTTTCGAATCACTAGGAGCAGGTTGCCCTTTAAATAAATATCAGGCAGTTTGTTGTCACAGAGCAGGGAACAGCTCTGCAAACTCAGGACTTACACATTCCTTTTCATGCTAACAAAGTGTGACCTATAGGCTGGCTATAAAACGAGCTCCTGGCTACACAGACAACTCCCACACTAAAGCCATCACAACTGTTCTCCATTCAGACAGCCCAACTAAAACACCACACTTCCTTCAACGAGGTAAGGAAATTTAACACCTTTGCCAGGTGTAGCACCTTTTTAGACCGAGGTGGTAACTGGAATGAAGGGGGGGGGGATGTAAAACAGAGAACAGCTTTCAAAAACCAAACTTTAATCTGGCGGCTGGCAGCTCATTTGTCTGAAAGTTGCCCCATTCCAAGCATACCAGGTGGTGGAATCAGACCCCACAGGTCTCCAAACAGTACCACCACTGTACCACACATAACATTAAGGCTTCCTGAAACAAGGTATCCAACCTTTCTCAGGCAGCAATTACTTAGAATCGCCCTAAGACCAGCTCAAATTCTCCTACAACTTGGCAGAAGTTGTACAGATGGGTTCAAGCATAAGATAACAAAGGGAAAATTTTATTGTTGGGGGTTTATATCAAAAAAGAGAAGGTGGCTTCTTCAAATGAGCAGGACAAGCATACAAGTCCATTAAGTCTCCAAAATGTAGTTATCCAGGAGTCAGAGGGAAAAATCCAACAAAAACAAATGAATACAATAAAAATAAAAAAAAAAAAAAAAAAAAAAAAAAAAAAAAAAAAAAAAAAAAAAAAAAAAAAAAAACCACACAAAAATTAACAACACACTACAAGAACACCTAGAAACCTAGATGAAATTTTCAGTACTACTCTTTCTTAAGTCTGAAGTTTGACACTCCCTTATATCCTTATATAATCAGTGCTCTAAACTGGGAAAGAAGGTATTTTTTCAAAACCACACATCTAAATTCTCTAATAGGCAATGCAAAACTAAATGTCAAGAAGTGAGATCAAGAATGCAGACAAGGATATATGCTAGGACTTCCAAAAAAAAATTGGTCTGCTATATTTTCAAGAAAACATCACATAAAAATCCCTTTTTAGGGAAACACTACTAAGTAACAAGTTAATACTTTAATTTCATGTTCCAGGAAAAAAAATCTGTGGAAGAAGTTTACTGCATTACTATCAATGGTAAATAAAGCATGAAGTGTGATATGGGTCAACTTAGACTATAATAGTTTTAGGTGAGTCCAACCAGTGTCCAGCTCAAATTAACATAAACAACCTTCACTTAAGATGCAATCCATATCAGCAAAAAGAAGGACCAAAGGCATAAACATGTTCACTGCACCTCTTCATGCCGACAGATCCTTCCACACTCGTGATTATGACAGTAAGAGACACCACAACTTCAACAACATGACAGGAGAGATGACACAGGATTAGAAAAATGGAGCATTTATATTGTTTCTTCAACTTCTGAGATCACTGCTTCTATCATGAAAAGCCTTCTACCTACATTTACAAACTGCAAAAAGTATTGTTTATCCAGCTGCTTAGAACCATTTTCTTCTAATAATTGCTTCAAATATTTTGTTTTATCCACATAACATCCTCATCATGTTATGTGTGCACATGACAAGTATGTAATCTATGAATAGATATATAAAAAATGTGTGCACATATGTATACATGAGTGCATAAACACACCAAGTGAAGCTCCCAAACAAAGCAGCTTTAGAAAGAAATTGTTTTGGCACCCAATTATCAAGTGAAACTGGAGCATTTTTTTCCAAAGACCTCTACTCCAATTAGACAAACACACACATGTAATGCTTAAGTTACCAGTATCCTACTTGTTCTTTTGTTGGGACAAACCAAAGCCTCAACAGATCTCCTTAAGATTTTTTTTATCAACTACAATGTCAGAATTCAGCATGTCTATTAGCTAAAGCTCCTTCTGTATTGGCAGTGTGAGCAGAAATGTGAACAGATATTAAAGGACACTGTGCAATTCAGTGTAGTAACATCTATTTAGTTCCTATTTTAAGCAAAGTACCAAACATTATCTTGGAGTCCATCAACAGGAATTTAAATAGAAGAAACCATATTTTCCTTAATTCACACAATTAGAAACAACAGCAAGATTTGTTTCCAACATGTGGCATAAGTCAGCTCTTACTTTATTGTTTCTGGACAGTAATGTTACCAACCAATTTCTTTTTCCTCTAGTTCATTATACCCTTATGGTAATGTTAACTTAATTTATTTTTGTATTCCATTTTCCCATGCATCCTTATGAGTTTTCCACTTTCTGTCCCCATGAACACCCCTGCAGACATTTTCAGACACAAATGTATTTGGGGATACAAAGTCTACAGAGCAAGCCTTTCATTCCTTCCTAGCAGTGCCGTAAGGATGCCAGGTCTATTAATGCCATCAAGTAATCACAGGGACAATACTGAAGAACAGAATTAAAAATGAAAAAAACTCACAATAATCTCACACCCAGAGCAGCATGGTGTAAAGGCAAATGGATTTGGGCAGTTTCTTTGCTTTTTAAAATGAGCAAAAAGTCACATTCAGTATAAGTCAATGATAGAGAATGGTTACCACTTATTTAATGTACCCAAACAAGGCCACAAAGATAATACTGGCATTTAATGTAGTAGTATTGTTACTTTATCATCTTATTTGAACATGGTTGTTCCTTTTATATAAAAATGAATCTTGCAGTAAGTTTTGCAAATTGACAGATTGCAACTTCAATCACACAACCAAAGCAATTCCCACATAACCTCACTGAATCAAAATAAAGCAAATTAGGCTACTCAAACCAAACTAAAAGCACCAAACTGGTAAAGCTTGGAGAAAAAGAGTCACAGCTTACATTAAATACATCACTACTTACGGATAGCTCAATACTACAAGACAAAAAATCTGATTTATGTATAATCCTGAAAAATATCATATCGTTTATGCAAAAAATTAAGCTCATCATTAATGAAGTGCAGTAACCAGTAACTAAAACATCCTTGCCTATTTAATAGCTATTTTTAACTGAAGGTAAAGCAACTTGGGTGGACTGCAGTGAGTAATAAACTGAATAAAGCAAAAGAAAGGCATGTTTCCAAATGGCAGCAAAGAAGTTATGCTGCAAACCCTACACTGCCCACTAAACACAACACAGTGAGGCTTAAAAGACATTGCCCTGAAATGGCTAAACCAGCAAAGGAAAATGAGTGCCAAAAATAGTGCCTGAGTGTATCCAGTACTTCTTTAAAGGTGTATTAGACAGTTCTGCTACAGAGTACACACACACTCTAAAACAAGCACTTTTACAGGGTAACAGAAACACTGAAAATTGACGGTACTTCCACTGCAACAGCACATACGAGTTCAAAACATTGTTTGGGATATTGGGTGAAAAACACAGGATTGCAGAACAACCATCTCAGCTTCCTGAGGCCTAAGAATAACATAAAAACACCACAATGCAAAACCACCAAGTTTATTGTTCAATACATCTTTCTTTGACTAGCAAAGCATTTTTACATCTACAAGGTAGAAATAACCAACTCCCTTTTAGTAACATCTTTAAATTAAAAAGTCCTACTGTCAATTGGCATCTCTGAGAAATATCTCTGTATTTTTTCTGTATTAAGAAATCTATAAGCACGTGTGAATAAACACACCTATTCTGAAAAACAATCATAACAAATACAATGTAATGTTATTCCTTTCCCTCTTTTACAGAGTATCAACACTTAATAGCTGCATTCCAAAAGATCTGCCTTTCTTTTTTCCTTTGAGAGAATGTGCATCTGGGCTCTGGAGACCAGCAGTGGATCCTTCCATGGCTTCCCCTTCCTGAGAAAAGTTCTTTCTTGGTATCCTCATCCAGCATCTTTCCTTTCCTGGGAATTCTATCTCTTCCCAATGCTAAAGAATTATGTGAAAGGATATATTCCAGATATCAACGTTCAAATGTTTGCCATCTTCAGCAACCATGTTTTAGAAAACATTAAAAAGGAAATAAAACCTGCATGTACACACACCCCCCACTTCTCTATTACACAGAAACAGAGCCAGCCATCCTGGTTAAAGACTGAGAAGAGTGACAGACAAGTTCTTGAAATCATAAAATTTCCAGGCAGGAGGTTACACAGAAAAAAAAAGGATTCCTTATTTCTGCAAACCATTTAAATTTAAGTAGACTGGCTTCCAAATATTTTAAACTAAATAATTTCTCTTTTAAACAGAAAATGAACCTGAGTAGATGATTTGTTTTCAATCAGGGTTTCTTCATCTCCCTTGCTTCACTCACAAACAGGAATGGAGCAAGAGAGCTGCAGGTATGATTAAAACCTGCAGAAGTATCAGAAAAACACATTACCAAAGCCACTGTGGAACCAGCACTAGCAGCAGCAAGCTTGTACCACATTTTCCTGAAGATACACTCAAAATCTGCCAAAACTCATTTGAATGCCTGCCAATGAAATAATCTCTCATAGCAGATGAGATTTGGTTTCTGCTCCATTCAGATGCCATCATTTTTCCGAAGGAAAGTTTAATTTTATATTTCCTTCACTGCACATAGATAAATCCACTCGGAAAAGGCAGATGAAAATATGAAAAAATCCCCCACTATGCCAAATTGCAGATGTAGTGAAGAACATATTAATCTGACCAATTCCCCAAATTGCTTTGTGTTTCAATTTCCTACTGCATTGCAAAAACATTTAAGCAGATTCACAAAACAAGATTACCCAACATCTGAAAATTCTACATCTTTGTGAGACAAAATATAAAAAAAATCTCAAGTAATTGTGAGTACTTTTCTTATTACATGTGGGTTGTATTATTTTTATTTTAGAACAGATGAGACAGATTAAGCTGTTTCATTAGAATGTAATAGTATCTTTCCCACTGATTATGAGAGAGAATTGGTGTATTAAGCAGGAATATAAAATTAGTTTAAAAATTAGATTCAATAATGAAGTACAAAGTTACCCAACATTTTAGTCAAAAGCAGACCTGTAAAACAAATTGTGTAAGGTTCTTGACCTCTGAGTATTCAACAATCTTATTCCCACTTTTGAATTATGTAAAGGCACTGCAGCATGCATTTTTCTGCATTTTTATATACATACCTCACAAGATTTTCTACAAGGCATGCAGATGCGAGTACAGGAAGTTTAAACTTAAAACCAAAACAATTTTTACAATTTGAGAGACTCCTTAATTATCTAAAGACGCCAGAGGTCCATAACACACCAAATCAACAAATTTAAGGCACAAATACTGACCTGTGTTATACAACACTGCTATTATGCAACATCCCTATTCTCTGCAGCAAGCACATTTTTCCTGGGTTCTACTGCTGTGCTCCCAACACACATCTGTGACCACTCTCTATTGTATTCTATTCGTGAACCAAACTTTCTTAGAAATGGGGTTTAAATTCTGACCATGCAAATCAAGGGAAAGAATTTAGCAGCTTTCCCCACTCCAGTCACTGCATTCCAATAGAAAATGGAAAAAAATAAAATAAAAATCTCATTCTTCATTAAAATTGCAGAAATATACTTAAATTAGTAATTTTCTAAGTCATAATAAACTACTCTGCCCAAAAGGTTCACAGATCTGTTCTTATTTGGAAATACTCCAAAGCTTTTTGGTTTATGCACAGTCCAAAATCTACTACATCAGCATGATCAAAAATCTAAAATGCAGCAGCATTTTTTTCCCCTTTAACTTCAATGCTGTACTTTCACAATGCCCAGTTTCACCACAAAGTTCAAACCTTTGGATTTTCAACAGAACCCAAACACACACACACAGAGTACAGTCTAAAAGAAAAGAATATGCAAAATGGCAAAATGTGATTATGTTGATGTAGGTTTAATCCCTGCAGGAAAAGGAGTGCTGATACTTAACTGACAAAAAGGGCCTAGGCCTTTAAGTTTCACATAAAAACACAATGCTCAAGAACTTCTGAGACAGTAGATCAAACTTACAGACAAATGGAGCTACCTAAAATTCCAAGGGAGAACACTTCAGACAGCCAGTCTGAAAGTCTCAGTTACAGCCTGGTGGACAAGCTTCAAGCTGAGCCTGCTTAGCTGCCTTTGAGTTACAAATACTTTAACACTTCCTTCAAATTTTGCATTTCTAGCACTCAAGAAATATCTAATAATCGAATCACAAATGTTCCTAATTTTATGCTCAAGCTGAACCCTTGACTCATTCCAAAGCAGAGATATTTACAGGAGATCATGTGCTTACATACATTTAAAAAAACCTCTCAAATACTTCAGTTCACAGGACTCAGTTCCTGCTTTACATCTCTGCCTACAGTAGAGAAAACTTTTCATGAGTGTAACAGGTGGAATCATTGCCTTTCTGCACCTCACAAAAGCAACTTCTATGAGCTAAAGTTTCTTGAGCTTACTTTAAAACAAACATGGAACAAGCACAATGCAACACGAGGACATGGGACAGATTGCACCTCACCTAGAAGATAAGACAGGTTTTGGTTTGCTGCCATGATTTTACTATTGCCAGTTGGATACCCTGGTTTTATCGGAATATTTTTAGTTACTTACAATATTTCTTTTAAATAAAACATTCTCCCTCTCTCTAAACTTTCCAAATACCCTTTACCTACACTCCTGCTTAGTATTTATCAAGACCTGCACTGAAATCCAAACTGTCTTTTACTGTGAGTCTCTGTGATAACAGCAATTAATCTTAAGTAGCTGAAGACTCTCAGCTTGGTTTTCATGCTGAAGTAATTACTGATGCTGCCTTACTTTGGAGCTGCTATTTTGTCAGGAAACAAAACTTTAGGACTGATGTTTAAATCATATAAATATGCCATGACAAATACTAAAAAAAAGTAACGTATGAAAAGTAGTTTAAAAGATAAAAAGCCTGTCATCCCTGCTAATTCTAAGTATCAAGACACTCTTCAGCTGGTTATAGTATCAAAACCTGAAGAACAAAAGTCACAGCTGAATCTGTGTAAGATGCTCCTCCCAGTTTCACTCTCTATGCAGTTGGCCTTACTTGTGAGCAGAACATATTGCTGGTTCCTATTCACTGGGCACGACTGCAACTCTCAGGTTCTCTCCTGTGAGCCTGCTGTGCAGCCAGGCATTCTGCAGCTTGTACAAATCCAGGATGCTCTGCTGGCCCACAGAGAGCTCTGCAGGTCTCTCTGCCCAGTTCCAGGTGTTCCTGGTGACCCATCCCTCAAGTTCCTCTTGACTCAAGTACTACTGTTTCGTGCATAATGGGATGGACACAGACGGGCAGAGAAGAGGAGAAAGAGTGACAAGAAATTCTCAAAAAAAATTCTTCAGAGGACTTTAGCATCAGTGGGAGGGAAAAGGACTGGAAGGACTAAGGCAGTCTGTAGGGCAAAACTTAAGTAGGGAAACACAGCAAATCATCTTTGCTTTAGGAACAACCAACTGAAATTCTGATGATGAAGAAAACAAAGTTCATATAATCTAGCAACAATTTGATTCTCTTCATTCACTCTATGGAACAGAAACATCCATTTTAATATACTAAACACAAATGAGTATCTGAGACCCTAAGAGTTGCAAATTCAAAGCTGACAGGACACCAAAGCCTTTTTAGTAAAATTTGGAAATTAGTAAGAGTTGTAACTGGTTACAAAGATTTACTTTTCACAACCTTTATCTGTTAAATGATTACCAAACATATCCAGAAAACTCTTGCAACATTTGCTTTTGCATAGAAGAGAAGTTGCAAACATCTAGAGCATTAAGAAAATCTTTACTTCGTGATCCCAGGAATGTTCACACCCTGCCCCTCTCTCCCCCCTTTAATGTTGCTCAGGCCCATCCTCTGACAAAGCAATGCTGTTTGCCATACCAGGTTCTGGGCCAAATAAAGGCAGAAGAGTGTCTTATGTTTCTATAATTACGCAACTGAAGTCTGGAAGAGGTAGCAGGGGGCAGGATGATAGTGCTATCATGTGTGATCATGTGAAAAAATGTGCCTTTATATGGTGAGAAGTGTAAGAAGGTTAAAGAAAACAGACAAAAGCAATGTTTTTCAGCAGTCATTAACTGTATTTTAAAGACCCTTTTTCTACTTCTTTCTCCAAATTGAGATTTTATACTTCTGTAGAAAACTCCAAGATGAAAGAACTTTATTTTGCTGCATATTTTAATGGTAAAATCCATTCACCACCGATACCCGAAATTGCATCCAGAGGTGGACACTGCTCAACAGAGCCCTCATCTTCTGGGCACCTCAAGGTTCAATGTAAGAAAAAAAGACTGAACAACTGTACTTCCACACCACAAATAAATGGCCTATAACATACTGCCCTACAGTATTTTCTTCACAATATCCAAGATGACTTTTTTAGGGATTTTTTTTACCCTTTTTTCCTAAAAAGATGTAGCAGATGCACACATACTTATCCAAGACAGAAAGTTGTTACCTGCCCCAACAGCAGAGTAGCTAAATTAGCAACTATGTTTATAGTAAATTATACAAATTAATTCTTACAGTTGTTATGCCCAAACTTAGCTAATAGACATCCTTAAGCAAAAGTAGTGGCACTGCAGCAAACAATTCAAACCTTATTGAATCCCACAGTGCTGCTAAATAAGCCTTATGGACCCTGGTAATTAACAATGCTCCCCCCATTTCTGACTTACTGTTGAAGCCAACAAATACGATCAAACACCTGCTAAATTAAGGAAACAGTCAAAGAAAACAGCACTTCTAAAACTATTTTGATGAAATAAAATTCTGATTGAAGATTATTTATGTGAAGACCTTCAGAACTGTAGCTTCTCACTATCTGTTTCAGTTAAGATTTGAATGTCTAGCATATATGCAAACTGTTCTTTTGCCACAGTTTGGTGTGGAAGATTAATGCATAATGCCTGTTTGCATTAATTGTTAATTAAATAAATGAAACTGTTCAATCACATGAGGAGCAAACTTACAACAGGAAAAAATAAACAATGCTGTTATTTGTAGTTTCAAGCTCCCAGTGTATAAAATTATAGATATCACTTGAGCAGTTGTAAATTTTGTCAGAAATTTTCACCTCTTTTCAAACATAACCAACCTAGATATTTCCTCTATAACAAGAAACTTCCAGTACTAGAATACTTTCTAAACTGATGGGTGATGTATACACGCCTCATACAACTGAAAATGAATTAGATACACACTTTCTTCTAACTGGAATCATAGAGACAGTTTTTCCCAGGAATGTGTTTTCTGGTCTTTTCTTGTGGGTTATGAGCCATGCAAATGCCTGGATACAGTTATACAGATATATATATATATATATATATATATATACAGACACAGCTAAAAGACCCCATTTCAGTTCTTTAGTATAAAGAGTCTTTGCTTTTACCATTTAGTAGAGTTCAGTAAAAGCATGTGATCATCTCCCCTATCAATACATTTCTCAGGAAAGGAAAGGCAAGCTCACATACATCAAGCTCACACAAAGCCTTTCAAGGAGAAAGGGTTCAGTGTCAGATTCTCCCTAAATAAAGAAGAGTCAAGCTCCCCATGAGAACAATTCAACAGAATGGCACATCACCAGAGAGCTTCAGTTTTGAAAGCTGGAGTTCTCCAAAAGTCTAAAATCCCTTGGCATTTCTTTCCTACTTCATATATCCTGCCTCAAGAATATCAGCAAGTTTTCCTGTCAAAAGCAGCACTTTCATCACCAGTTCAAGGCCAGTATTTTTTCTTACTACACAGAAAGCTTGGCAGCTGCAGCTTATTATATTAGTCAGGAGTTTACAAAGATATTACTAGAAATAGCTACTTAATTTATTAGGTTTGGATTTGCTAAGGAGACCAAAATATTTGCATCCATCCATAGAAAAAGACTGCAAAATATGGTTTGATGACTGATTTTAGTATGACTTTAGCACCCAACTCTGTGACTGAGAAACAGTGCAAATATTGCAGAATGAATGTACCACAGTGATACTCATTCAGTCTGCACTCCTCCTCCCTGCAATTCTGCACAAACCCCAATTTTTCTTGTGGTGTAATTGTGACATTTCAGCAGTCTCTGCAAAGAGCTGCAATGGTTTGCTTACTAACATGGCCCAATAGGAAGAAATTGTCAAAGGTAAGTGGTGATTTTTACTGGGATGGGAGAAGGAGGACAAGGGCAGAGTTGTCACTGCCTATTGTGACCACACAATTTAAGTGCAGCAATAGCTACCGAGGAAACTTGGGCACTGAATTGCTGAGATGACCCAAATCCAAACTAAAACTGCTGAGACCAAAACCAAAGCAGCCCTGGCTTGACCCCAACTGTGTGTTCCCTCCCATGACCCCTCCTTCAAGCCAACATGAATATCTGATGACCACACAGGACATGCACCTAAGAAACTGCTGTGTTATGAGACCATTTCTGCTAACATTGGCCAAAACTCAGAGCAGCCTGTCAGGCAAGTGACTACTGAGAGTTCCAGGGAATGACTCTACCAACCCAGGAGGAAACCCAGAGGATCAGAAGCAGGGGAAGTTCCCACTTGGCCATGCCATGCCAGATTAGATGACTGAAAAGGTACACAGCTTTCAGGCTGTAAATCCAGCACCTCCATTAGCTGGAGCTGTGGTGCTGCTTAACCAGCTCCTATCAAGCCCAAAACTGCAGATGAGTGCTCCTGTACCCACAGTAAAATACGAGTCGCTGTGCTGCCAGAACCTCACCATGAACACAAAACTATACCAAACCCATAAGATACTACAGGCTCCTTGTTACCCAGTTTCTGGTCTCTCTTTCAAAAAAAAGACACATTAACACATTCTTTTGTATCATGTTCCTTTAGGATTTGGGACAATGATTTAAAGGAATCCTCAAATGCATAAACTGCAGAAGCATGGATTAATTCATGTACCCATGTGCTCACACTGGATTGTATAAAACATTATTATAAAGAACTGATCAGCACAAACAAATCTATAGTTCTATTGGCAAAACTGCTTTTGGCCTATCCCACCACACTGCTGAACTTCATGGCACTCACTTTTGGGTAAAGTCAGGTGAGTGACTAAGAGCCACCTAAATTCCAAGCTTCAGGACCAACTGCTTTAAACTCACACTTGGTACTGCAGACATGGTCATCATTTCAGGGATGTGTTTTCCAAAGAGCTGATCTGTCATATCAGAATAGTGCATGCTGCCTCTCAACGTGCTCTCCATCACCAGTGCTATGGCAGAGACAGCTTGTTTGCCATCACCTCCTCTTTCCAGAACCTGTGTTTGTAACACCCAGGCCAAAACAGAGAAGTGAGCCAGACTGAACACAAACACCCGACTGCTGCTCACAGAAAAGACCCCCCTGTGCAGCTGCCTGCACCACTGTATCAGCTCTGGTACCATGAAGTGGACAGGCAGAACACTGACATAAATTATTTAAAAGGACCAACAATTCTAGGTTAAATAAAATTTACAACTACACTGATAATATTTTCAAAGCTTCAAAAGTTAATAGAGTTTATTTTTTTGAAGCAACGTACTTCATTATACTGAAGACTAATTAAACAGCACCAAAGAGCTTATATGGCACGTTACTGTCCTTTGCATCAAAATCAGCTAACAAAGTGAACAGAAAATTGGAAGTGTTCAGATTTAACAACAGTGTTTGGAAAAAAACCCTGTGCAAAGGAAAACTTCTAACTCTTTTTCTGATAGAAAGAAATGTACCACGGTTACTTGATGCAATATATAAGAGAGGAAGAAATGGTTTTATTTGTGTCTAAAGAACGTGAAAAATTGTTCATACTTTTTTATATTCTATATCTTTATGTGTAAGAACATTTACATGGGATTGTTTGAAACAACACAAACTTTATGAGGGTTAGACAAGAGTGACATTCAGTACTGCAGTGCAAGTCTTTCCTTCCACTAGTGAGAGAAAATGTGATATAAGCCACAGTTAGTGAAACTGCTCAGAACAGGACCTGCACCTTTGCTGCAGAGGCAGAGGAGGAACAGCATCAGTTAACTGAGTAACTGGGTCTTCTCCACTCCCCCTCACACCACAGCAGGACCCAGAATCACTGTAAACACACTGCCTCGACAGCCAAGGCGTTGGCAAAGTACTGTGACCACAGCAGAGGGACCGATGTGCTTGGCTTTCCTGCTAAACACACACTTCATACCCCATTTCAAGTTTCACAACAGCAGGACTGGTACACCCAGCCTGAAGGTGGAGAGCAGGTTGAACCAGAAGTGACATTAGGAAATGCTGAGTAGCTGTTTTAAATACTAGTGAGTAAGAACAGATTGCTGGGAAGTTTAGCACCATTTGGAAAACTGGGGACCATGCAAGCTCCAAACTCAGTAAGATCAGTAGCAAAACACAAATCAAAACCAGTTAGCTATCAAAAGCCCTACTTCTCTGCTCTTACCTTCAGGTATTTTCTGAGATAAGAAGCAAAACCCAAAGTTATCTTAAGGTTCTAATCTTCTGAATGACCCTCAGCACAGCCCCTGCCCCCACCATGCTCTAACAACGCTCAGTTTCTGTATTAACTACACCAACCAGGCCTGCATATCTGTATTTTTACTTTCAATAACAAAACAATATAATATCAGGAATGTAAACATGGCAAAGAAAGGACAAATTCTGTAAAATTCACAAACACACTGCAGATGGCTTCCAGCTATCTATCTTTTATCTACTACAAGTAGTTTTCTAAATTTTAACCTCTATCTGAGTAAGGCCAGAATTATTTTCATTTCTGGTGTCACTGAACCAACTCTTGAAATTCCCTAGATACCTAAGAGCAGATGCACAAAATGAAGTATTTTGCATGGAAACGTCCCAGTACAAAGTTGAACTGTATCCATTCCACACAGCTACTCAGCCTAAGGTCTTCTCCATGACTGCTTTTCTCAGGTGAGCCAGAAGACTTGTCTGCTAGGGACAGGAACTAAACAGGAGACCCCTCATCCCCTCCTCAGATCAAGGTCTTTCTGCTGCAGCAAAGGCAGCAGCCCTGGTACCTCTGAATCAAGCACAGTCCAGGATTATTAAGCTTTGACTTCCTGTACTGATACCACAAATACAAAACTGATGGAAATTTTCAATTCCAACAGTCCAAACAGTCTAATATTTAGGGCTCCAAGGGTTCAGTGGAGGACCAACACTTTGGGCAACAGGGAAAGGCTGTCACTGTTTGTAGGGACTGATATTTAAGTCAAAAGGTTTTAGCAGCTCTAGGAGTAGTTACTCACACCTAACACTCTCTGCAGCTCTAAGGTTTTGTCTCCTCCAGTCTTTCAATGCTTGAATCTCTTTTCAGCATCTACATTTTCAGATCTCCTCATAAGAACGATTACAGCACAACTGAACAAGATGTTCAGAACCAAGACTTTCCAAACACATTTGATACCTATATATCCTTAGAGTAAGATGATGGCAGAATATTGCAGCAAACCACTGAGAAGTAAATGTCAGTTTACCTGAAAAACAATGTAGGAGCAGGGAAGCCTGAAGTATTTTGGCACAATACTTTTTGCACACTATAAACTCTCTGACATGCAATATTGCCTCTCTTAAAGGGTACAGCAGCTTGAGTTAAGCATAAAAGAAATGAAAGTGTGCTGCAAGAAGGAGGAAAGACTACTGCCTACATAGAAAAGCAGATTCCCAAAGAGTACCCACAAACTGCAAGTGAGGATACAATGAGGTACAAGATTTGCAGGGCACAGAACCACTTACCTATGACAATTTAATCAGACAAACAGATGTGTTCAAGCGACTGCTAACATTAAAAAATACTGTATTTGAGACCACACAACTACCTACTCATAACAAAGAAGCTAAAAGTCAGGAGAGCAATAACATACATCTCTAAGAAGGCAGGAAGTTGAATGAGTTCTCTCCAAGGGAGAAACGCTGAGATATTTTTTTCAAACTGAACAGGTCCCCTAGGTTTGCCACCCAGGCACAGGCTGATGAGTCTCAATCAATGGACTGGACACCACATCATCACTGGCCCCTCCACCATGCCAGGGGCACACGGCTGCGTGTTATTACACTGCAGGAAACACATTCTAACAACAGTGCTGTTGTACAGCATTATACAGCACAAAAGGTGAGCAACAGCCCTCTCGGGATTCATAGGAAAGCCGAAAATTACAGTTTCCCATCCTTTTACCAATGTTTATTAGTCCTCCAGAACTACTGCTCTTTAGTGGCAAATGCAGATATCTCACTTAGCATCTGAAAAGCTTACATACTAATCAGCCTGTGCCCTTTCCTTCTCTCTCCTTAATACAGAGGATGACCCTTGCGAAGAACTACAGAAGTAGAAAAGTAGAGGTACCTAACACGGCCCGTAATGCCCAGAGCTTCCCGGCCCTATCTCCAAGCAGCCACAACCCGATCTCCACTCAGACTCAACGAGGAGGGAAGAGTAACATTACAAAACAATAAAACTAAGTAGAAAACGCCAGGGCTGAGACGCGGGCGAAGCCGCAACAGACCCCTGTGCGGCCAGGAAGACACGGGCCCTGCTGTCCGCTGCCAGGCCCGCCCTCGAGCACACTCCGGCACGGGGCCCGGCCGCAGCACCGGGCCCCAGCTCGGCTGAGG
>VZRX01011116.1:88722-108691 GCA_013398075.1 Notiomystis cincta
GGTTGGTTTTTTTTCCCCAGGGTGGCTCTGAGGTGTAAATACATCTCTAGAATTTATACTGTATTAATTTTCTGGGAAAAAAAAAACCAAAACCAAAAACCAACCAAACAGAGACGGAAAATGTCCATAATTACCAGCTCTGGATCTGGACAGCTGGTTTCCTAACTGCAGCAGTATTCACAGATTTCCAGAACGGCTTAGGTTGGAAGGGACCTTAAAGCCCGTCCCATCCCGCTTCCCTGCCATGGGCAGGGACACCTCCCGCTATCCCAGGTTACTCCAGGCTCCGTCCAGCCTGGCCTTGGACACTTCCAGGGATGGGGCAGCCACAGCTTCTCTGGGCAACCTGTGCCAGGACCTCCCCACCCTCATAGAGAACTCCTGAACCAAAAACCATCACTAAAAAAGTAAAGCTGATAGCAAAACCCAATAATCTTTTCACTACAACCTGACAGTTTTTTTTTCAATACCGTACACACACGTAGCCGCCCACATAAGAACTGCCATATCATAGCAACCACGAGGTCCTTAAATATATACAAATAATTTATTATCCTTATTTTTAACAATCGGCGCTTAGCAACCGGTGGAGGGGCCGAGGCGTTGAGCAGCGCTCCGGTCCCCGGAGCCGCTCGGCGAGGCTCGTACCCTCACAGGCGGCCGCTGCCGGCCTCCAACCACCACCCGACCCCCGGGCCTCGCCGCCCCCGCTCGCACCTTTGGGGAAGACGAGCTGCGAGGCGTCCTCCTCCACGTCTGCCGCCCGCGGGTCGCTGCCGCCCGCCGCCATCACCGGAAAGCTGCGGCGGAAAGGGCGGCTCCCCCCAGCGGGAGGGCGGGTGGTTCTCTGGGCGGGGGCGGGAGCGGCTCTGCCCCCCGTGAGGGGCGGGATCGGCTCTGCCCTTGGTGAGGAGCGGGAACGGCTCTGCCCCCCGTGAGGAGCGGGAACGGCTCTGCCCCCGGTGTGAGGGGCGGGAGCGGCTCTGCCCCCGGTGTGAGGGGCGGGAACGGCTCTGCCCGTGTGAGGCGAGGGAGCGGCTCTGCCCCCCGGTGAGGGCTGAGGGCTCGGCTGCGCCTCCGTCTCTCTGAAAGGCAGGGGGCCGGTTCTACCCAGGGCGCCGTGAGGATAAAAGGCCTCGGTTGCGGCTATGGAGCACTGAGGGGAAACGGCGGAAGCAGGGGGTGTGAGTGTTCTTCCCAACAAAACAGCCCTCAGAGCGTGTTTAAGCTCGCTTAGTAGCTCCTTTTACGCAAGGAAAGCAGTGGGGTGCTGAACGTTGTATATGTGAACGGAGGGCAAATAGCTGTGACAGACCAAGACTCTGCAAGTCCCTAAGAGGAGCGTGTAGCCAGGTGGGGGTCGGTCTCTTTTCGCAGGCAACCAGCGACAGGACGAGAGGACACGGTACTGAGATGCGCCGGGGAGGGTTAGGTTGAACATCACGAAGAATTTCTTCAGAGAAAAAGTGTGGTTAGACATTGGAGTGGGCTGCCCCGAAAGGTGGTGGAGTCACTGTCCCTGGAGGTGTTTAAGGAAAGATCGGAGGTGGCACTCAGTGCCGTGGTCTGGTTGCGATGGTGGCTTTCACTCAAAGGTTGGACTCGATGATCTCAGAAGTCTTTTCCAATCTAATCGATTCTGTGATCACAAACCCAAAGTCTTACAAGGCACAATCCAGGGCCCGAGAGCAGGAGTGTGGGAACACTGAGGGAAACAACCTTCACACAAGCAAACTTTTCTCCTTCTGCTCTGTCCTTTAGGAAATAACCAAAGAGCTCAAAACTGCGCTGGTGCCCCTCAGCAGCTCCGGGAACATCCTCCAGCTAGAGAGCGAACCCCAACCTTAGGAAAACTGTGACTGTGCCAGAATTTCTGCCGAGCTCACTGCGATTAATAGACCTCGGACTGTAAGGAAGAAGTATTGATATCATAAATAACACACTTCATAAGGAAGGTTAATTTTCAGACTATCCAGGGGCAATCTACAGACCCCTAAAAGTCATAGGCAGGCTGAAAAGGAAGATAGTTCTCCCAACACTGCCAGCAAAATAACTTACGGAGCAGTGTTTTCCCTAGAGAGCTCACATGTAAGTGCCTAACCAGCCTAAGACTCTTAAAGTAATCATCTTATCAGCCCTTACTATGTCATCCTGTGCCCTTAAAGAAAAGATAAAAATAGACTATTGAAGGATTTATGATGAAATCACTCTTGTTCTCACAAACTTGTATCTGTGCCTAGGTGAATGATTTCCTGCATGCTGTGAAAAGGAATGAATTAAAAATAAGCTAGAAGAACACGAAGAGAGCAAATAATGGATTTTTAATATTTGTTATCTGGATAATGAGCATAGCAGAGAAACCGATTGGAAAGTAATTTGCTAAGTGATACAAGCAGAAAGACATTCAGGAAGATGGAATGGAAATATCTTGGGAAACATCTGGCAAATTAAACAATTTCAATTAGGCTTACAAGAAAACAAGGAAATCCATGCCAGATTGAGGAGAGAAGCATTTAAAATCACTTGGAATCCTGATGGCTTCTCAAATAACTCGTCAACTCAGAACATCATGATTCTCAGAGCAGCAGGTAGCTCACAGAGGTTTGTTATTAATTTCCCTTTTGCTTTCCCCCAAAGATCCATTCTACTTAAGTACACAAACCCAAGATTTTATAGGTACAGTTAAAGAGGCTATCATGAAAGATTAAGTTTATTATCACTGATGTGTTTGGTTAAGGTCTCGAGCAAAATAAAAGCATTCCTGAATGGAAGCTGCTTCCCCCAACCTTTTCTTTTTAAGAATTTAAAAAATAAACTTATAAACTCCACAGTAAACATTGTTCAGCTGCTGCAACAAATCAAATGTAGCTTTTGTTAGTTTTAAAATGCACTGGCTTCTTCCTCACAAATAATGACTGTTTTAGCATTTATCAACAAAATATGCATAGAAAAGTAAGGTGAGCTTGGATAAAATAAAGTGAGTGACTAGAGGAACTTTCAGGCAGCTTTACTGGTGACATCCTAAAATAAACTGATTGAAAAAAAAAAAGGATACTTGGCCAAATGTAATTTATCATGAACAAAGTCTCTAATATTCCATATTCCAGGGCAAAAAGGTTTGATCCTTGCTGGAGACACGGTATTGAAGAGCAGATTTTTAGACAGACCTATCATGGTAATTTCTAGATTGCCACAGTTTAAACACAGATCCTGTAACAACTAATTGCACCTACACAGACCTTACAGAATGCTCAGCTAAATCTCTCTGTGTAATCATGTGGGAACAACTAACAACAAGGATATTCTGTTATTAGCATAAACCTGTTTTGTAATATGCTTTCCTTCTAATTCATTAGCAGAAGAAATGTCATTTTCCTAGGAGTTTTTTAAGCTTTCTAACAGTAATTATGTCTTTTCTGTGGAGTGCCAGTGTGATAGGAGTAGATCCTTGTGGAGATAACCACCCACTGAGAGCACCATGTGCCACAGCAGACAGCATTGCACAAGACATGCATGATTTTCATCTGTGTACTCAAAGTATAACTCTTCAGGTTTAGGTTTTCACAACATTTTACCTTTATTTTTACTCTATTTAAAATTATATATCCAAAACTACAATGAATGAACATGTATGAGCAAAGTAAAGTTATATTGATATCCAGTAATGAAGTCATAGTAAGATTCTGAATGCAAAACTGCACGATCTGTGCAGTTGTTAAATACATATATGACATCAACTGGCTGTATAATACATAATTGATGCCAGAATTAATTTGATTATAAGAGCAGTCTAGCTGACCATAGAAAAATAGGATTCAAGTATCTGGATATTGTTCAATTTGTAGAATTATATACTTGTTTTAAAGAACATGGTAACGATTCTCTTCTGTGCTTGCTGTGTTTTGTGAGTGATCATCAAACACATTCACAGGTCATCTTTCCCCAGACTCTGGCAAAACCATCCCAGGAACTTTCCTGTCATACTCTTCCATGTACTATCAGTGTACATATTAATTTATTGAGTATAGCAAAGAGTTCTGATTTTCATTGGTATCTGCAAGATAAAAATGGCATTTCTTGCTTACAGAAAAACCAAGTATTTTTGTGCTTTTTAAAAAACTGCTAGTATTCTTCCTTTGAAGCATCTCCTAGAAGTTTCAGCTGATCTTTCTGTAATTTGGTTCTAGAAAGAAGCGAGTGCTAAAGGACTAATTAACTTTGGTTCTTATTTCAAACCGAAGTAACAAGAGAAGAAACTGTTTCCAGGAGAATTATCCTGGTTTATATTTAGCCTGGATTGACCTATTTCAGTGTGCAGGCAGATGTACACCCTTCTACCTGGCTCATCCTCCCTGTGAGCTGCCGAGTGCTCCTGAGGTCAGGGAATGCAACGTGCCTGGAAGAACCTCTCATGAGAGACACCAGACAAGGACTTTATGTCTGACTGATTCAATAGGAAACCAGAAAAATCAAGTGAGGGAAAGCATATGACACTAAAATACACAAATTAAATCACTGTGTTCCTGCCAACAAAGCTGAGAGAATGTTCTTGGTAACTCCCTTGGGCACAGGACAGCAGTGGAAGGTAGGGATAGGGCTAACTTCAGAATTCACAAGGAAATTCAACTGGAATTCACCTGGCAATCACATGAGTCACAGCATCCACCTCACATTGCCTAAGGGATTTACTTTCTAGCCTTCCTAGTACCAGCACCCAAAAATAGGTTTCTGCTTTCTAGTTGCACTGAGATAAATGGGCTTCTCAGGCATATTTAAGTCAAAACAATCCTCCCCCTTGGTTTGGTTGGTGCTTTTTGGGGTCTTATGACTGTTTACTGATATCCAGGGCTGCCCTTCCCAAGAGCCACAAGCAGAAAACGTACCACCTCTACCTAAACAGCAGCCATAGATAGAAAGTTAACAATTATCTGAAAATATTTGGGAAAGAGCCATGTAATCCAGAGATACAATTCAAAACTATTCTACAAATCAGGTCATCCTGTCTGAAAGCGAACATTAAATAGTAACAATCTAGAAAGATGGGTGTTTTATTCCTCTGAAATAAGATTTTTAATCACCTGAAGACTATAGCCCTAAAGTGTAGACAATTTGTTCTCAGTTCATTTGAGTAGACAAAAACCCAAAAGAGCAATTTTGAGTTTCAGAAAGATTTACAGTACTCTGTATGTATGTGCTTTACACATTTCACCATCATGACAACTGACAAAGTTATTGTCAAGCAAACATTACTTCATGACACGAAGACACTGCTGTGCTATTATTAATGAAATATATTTAATATTTGGTTTTGATTTTCCTACACTTTTTCCTTGCTTTCTTGTAGTGAACCTGTTTGATTTTTGGTGTGTTCCCAGACAGCTGTCATCCCACTTTGAACATGTGGTGTAATTTACAGGTTTGCTACTCATAGCTATAATATATTGCTTGTCCTTCTAGATGTGAACAATTTCATCCCCCATAAAGGCTGTGAGAACTCATATAAAGAGGACAGTACAAATAATCTTTATCCATTATGATTTATTCTCTACAATACTTCATTAGAGGATAGAGTTCAATTATTTACACTCAGAAATTATTATATAGGTAGGAGGCAACCAAGTGTAATATAAAGAATTGGTCTGACGTCTCTGCACTGTAGGTCAAAAGAGGTCTCCTGCTTTAAGGAAATAAATTAACCAAAAAAACCCCAACAAAACAACATGTAGTTTCTGAATACAAACAGAAAACAGCACTAATAGTCAGTGAAGACTGCAGAGGTTTGTTAATGTACTATGAAAACAAATTATTCTGTGCAAAGGTTAAAATGAATGCTTAGATTTCCTTACAGGTTTTCTTTTTGTTCTGATAAATTGTAGATATGTGATATTTTGACCATATAACATTCCCAAACTGAAATGGCTTCAGTTGAGATTGACTGTTGAACAACATGAAAAAAAAAATTAAGAACCTCACAGTGGAAACATTTCAACACTGACAGACTCCAGTGATCAAAGACATTCTCCTGTAGTTACTGTAAAACAAAGACATTTCATCATTGCAGTGAGATAATTTATCAGTTGTGGTTGTCATGAGAATAAGCCCTTCTAGACCAAAAGGCACTTGCTTCTAAGGATGAGTTAATCCAGATCAAACCAGGCAACAGTAGCTTTGAGGAGTAGTTCTAACCAGCTGTCCCAGCCAAGCAACCATGGAGAAAATCTCCCATCAGTTGGCCACTGATTTTGGTTGTCTCCATCTTGAGGCAATTCAACAATTCAAACTACAATTTATTCCTAGTTCACCTCTTCCATCCTTATGCATAGCTGCCATGTAATGATCTAGAAACGGGATTATTTCCTGAGACCACCTGTCCTTGTCACACATTTCTCTGAACTGACTTAGTTACTGACACAGTTTTCAACTGCTTTTACAGCTGGACCTTTAAGGGACTAAAGCTGAGAGGGCCCTTCCTTAGGCACCAGACCAGTGTTTCTGATCTGCCAGGTTCTCTTCTCACTGCAACAAGACAAGAACACAGTACATATTTAGAGGCATTTGTTTTGTTGTTTTTTTTGTTGTGTTTTTTTTTTTTTAACAGACTGAGTGGGGAAATAGAAGTGGGAGAGGATAAGACTTCCCCAGTCCCAAACCATCTGTCCCACTTCAGGCTTAAACCAACCAAGTTACTCAATCCTAAAATTCTGTTCTTTAAAAAAATGACAACTAACCCTCCCCACCCCACCCTTTAGTCACTCCCTAGTCAAAGAAACTGAAATCAGGAAAACACTATACACTGTTGAAGACACAGAACAGGGCAAACATCTGAAAAAAGAAACAGTAGAGTTGAAAAGCCTGGCACTGTACGCCTGCATGACCAGTCTCACCGAGCGTGCTCAGGGGTGAAGTTTTAGCACCATTTTTTTGCCTTTTTTTAAACCTTTTAGAAATTAAATTCTAACATAGAACACTTGAACAGTAATGAGTGTAGCCCTATGTATCATACTGTTTGACAGCTGAAAGGTGAGTGGTATGCCTGGAGCTGACCCCACCCTCCCCCATCACTACAGGGCACCTGGGAGAGTAATTACAAACTGGAGTGGTTTGTAACGAGACTCATTTATTCTCAGCAGCAGGAAGTCATGAAACAATCCTTTCATCTCCAATTTCCTTTCAACAACATCACAAGGGAAAAGTGGCAATTTGTAAGAATGACCCGATAGGGAAGGAAAGCTGGGTCAATATTGCACCATTATCCAGAGGAATCTCCCTCACCTCTCTCTCCTCCAGCAGAACTTACACCAACATGAAGCAAAACGACACAAGTTGTGCCTTGCTTCCTTAGGACCAGGAGCAGCACCCTGCAGTTCTCAGCTTCCCACCAGCCTATTCCCTGCCATGCCATGGCACAATTCCAGGCTTCAAACACCAGCCAGTTACAGCACACGAGCAGGCTCCAAGGATGGGTGCAGCCAAACTGCCCTGACTCTGCTATGCACCTGTATTTTCTTCCCCAGTTACTACTGACCTCTCCAGAAGCTTGGAGAACCAAACAACCGAACCCACCCCAAATTATACTCTGAAGTGCAGTTATCTCATTGAAAGAGTGTAATAATTTAGAGTTCAGACATCCCTCCATGCTGCAGAATAACTGATAACTTCCTTTTAGAAAAGAGCATTCCTTGTGATCATCAACCACAGGAGAAGAAATACAGAATGAACATGAGTTTCATGCAGTTTGGGTAATACAGATCTCCCCATTCACTGCCTGGATGTGGCAATGACTAAGCTGAGTAAGGTAAATCTTGCCAGCAAAACTACACAGCACCATTCCCTAGGCCTGGAATAAACTGGCACACCCACAGCCCCTCAGGGCAGTAGTCATACTGGTGAAAGTGGCTGCCCTATCAAAAGGAAGGTCCCCAAGACTGTTAGCTTCAATTAAACAAATTTCAGGCACTACTCTCACTTGTACAACTACGGTCAACGCCCTGCAGACCCTTCCCCAGCCCTAATCCTATCTCCTACAAATATCTGGAAACAAACCTTGGTCATAACAAAGACTGTTCAGGGACACTGGAGTATCTTTTCCTCTGGGTACACAGCACGTGCCGTGTAGCCCTCTTACAGGCAAAACAGCATTGTAATTCATAGCAGGCTTCACCACCAAGAATCCAACCTACCAAGGATCTGAGCCTTAAAGCCTTCAAGGGTTTATTTAAATAATGGATTAATTTTTCACGTGTTTTCTGTCCATGAGGATGGGGTGCTATCCAGGTGTTCAACCCTCCCCAATATCATGATGTCCGCCTGTGATGCGTGGGGACTGCAATCAGCTCTCAGTACACAACAGATACCAGAGGTTAAAAAAAAATTAAAAAGAACCTAAAAAATGTTTTGTTGGACTCCGTTGCCCAGGCTGCCAGGGGAATGCTCCTACTTGATCTGGGAGGCTTCCATGACAAACAGCTCGAGTTTCCAGAGTGTCAGTAACACCCAGGAACAGATCAGTCCGAAGCAGCTCTTTCACTCCGAAAGGTCTTCTGCACCTCACGACAGTTCGTAGGCTTGGAGCCCCAATCCAACTGAACCCCCGCTTGGAGGGAAGGCTGAGATAAGGCTTGGGCCCCTGAAGTCCTGTCACGCTCTCATCCTCCCCCCAGGTCAGTGGGAAGGCAGACTTGGCAACGGAAGCTAGCATCATAAAATGGTGCAGTAATAGAAGTAACTGGACCAGGAGGAGGAGGCGTCTGCCCCGATGATGTCATAGCCGTTGGCAGCAACTGGGGAGTGGGACTGGTCATGCAGCCGTGTGTCAGGAGTAATGATTGTACAGGGGCGGGGCATGGAGAGCGCCGTTCTGGAAACAGTGCTGGCGGGAGGCCATGTACTCTGCGTAACTGATTGTCACCTTCTCACTGCGGTACCTGCGGGAACAGCCAGAGCAGCCACGTCACAACACGCACAGGAGGGGCTGGACAGAAAAACATCGCCCCAGAGCCCCCTTCAGCTCACAGCCAGGGATGACCAAGAGCAGGAGTAACCTGTCTGAGCTTGAATTAGCTCCAGTGTCCCAAAAGATGAGCCCTAATCAAGGTGATTATAATTAAAGGGATGCCTGGAAGTAGCACACAGGAAATAAATGATCGATTTGTACTCTTCTTTTATCCACGTGCAATGGATGAAAACGGCATGAAAAGTTTGCTGGAAGAAGATTCAACTACAGTGATTAAATAATCCGTATTTCAGGATTGCTTACTTTTGTGGTTATCTCCACATTTGAAAAGGTAGTGAAAAAAGTGGAGAGGTGGGTAAAGAGAGGTTTATTATAGCACATAAATGACTTAGTCCATGTTGTACAATCAGAATTCACAAAATGTGAAGCTCCTTTGGAGAGACTGGAGTTTTCCAAGTTCTACTAAAGCATGCTAAACCACAGCCAGCTACAAAGTGGTTGTGATTTGCACTAAGACCACATCATGTGAGATTTCAATGAAAATTTTCATCCTGACATCTGTTAAAGAAAACCCTACACACCCACCTCGTTTCTCTAGAGGTAAAGAATGACCTGATAAATTAGTGTTTCTATACAAAACCAGAATGTCACAATTTTTACTAACATAAAGAAACCAATAGGACAGCTGGGGGTATAGAAAAGCAACCAAATTCTGAAAACCAGCCAAACTTGAGTGTGGTTTAGTTTTAAGACAGCTGTCACCTATGAATAGCTATGGCATTCACAGATGAGCACACTGAGAAATGGAAGTTCATTGAAAAGATACCGAAAAAAATCAACCTTTTTAACTCTCAAAGGTTCTGCTTATGATCATTCACATAGGTGGTAATATTAAAACCATTTCTCTTGGAAAAATGCCAACTTCAATCCTGCATGGACCAAACATATAGTGCTCAATTCCATGTGCATTTTATGCCTAACACATGGCATTTGTGATTTGGTCTTTCATACTACATCTCCTCTAGGAGAGGCATAAAGACTTACATTAAGCACAAACATTTTAAATCACCCAGAAAACACTATAAAGTAAAATTAAAAGACAACAAATACATCTACTTACCTGGTAAGTTTAATTGTTTTCCTAAAATCATTGGTAATGGGAGCCTTAAAGCCACCTTTCCTGAGTAAGGAATCTATGGTCTGGATCTGATCCCAGTCTATTGAAAAACAGAAGCAAGGCAAATTTTTCAATATAAAAAAATGTTGCAAAAACACAAGAGATGCATTAAAAGGACTCTAGAAAAACAAACAAATAAACAGGAAACTCTGAGCTTTAGAAATCCTGGTGTTGAACTGGACATAAATGGCCTGTTGCATGCACACTGTCTGCACATGCCTACCCCTTTAAACTCATATTGGAGCTGGTCTATGGAAGAGCAATTCCATTTTCCATTCCGTGTCTTCTTACAAAGGTCCGTGCCTTGCTACTGTTGCAGGGACCCCGAATTTTTTCATAGTGACCACTTAGTTGCCTTCAAAATAAGACAATACTTAGTTCTTTACACTGACAAATTGGGATTGATGCTCTAGTGATAGCTCAGTGCACTGCTATGTGAGAGATCAGAGTTAAAATTCCTACCTTAGTCTTTTGCCCCAGAGCCAGGAGGATGCGACCACTCCACTCTGCTAGGTGGAGGAAAGGAGGAGGCAATATTTTGAGCAGTTACCATGGTGACCACTACTCTATTTGAGTGGGAAGTGTGCTCCAGAGGGGCTGTGTTTCTAGCCCTCCTCTGGAGGGTGCTACTTTAGCAAGAAATGAGGAGCAAAGTGACTCTCTCGTTGGTGCTGTGCAGCGTGCAGTTATCCTAGTTGGTGGGAGAAACATAGAAGAGGAAAGATGCAATGCTGAATGAGGCTGGAAGATCCATACTTTGAGATCCTCTATTTCTTCAACCCTAAAACATTCTGACACTAAGATACAGCTGTGCAAAGACGTGGGATGAGAGAAAGGCCAGATGAAAACCCAGCAGCAACTGTATCAGGTGTCAGTTGTCAAGATTAAGCCTGGTGGTTCCATGGCACCACTCTGAGGACAGCATTGTACTCCAAGCCCCAAATCCATAGATTTAAGTTACCCAATTCTGTGACACAATGTGTTGACATGTTTGGCTGCCATCTCAAACCCACCTTGTTCCTTAGCAACCTCAGGTAAATACGTGGCTGTGCGTTTGACACCTTTCTCATTGATGAACTCTATTCTGATCCCATGGATTCCAACCTATAGATGGAAATGAACAGCCAAATAAGAGGTGTTTGCTAGCACTGAGTCCAGGACTGAGTTGTCATTCCCACAACGCTGTGCATCTCTCTCTCTCTCTCTCTGGACAGTTTGGGTTTTGCCTGGATAAGGTCATTCTCTTCCCAACTCTCTGCTCTTGCCCAGCAGGTCTCACAAGGAGCTCTCTTAGCCACCCTTCCCAGACAAGCCTCACCAGTCCCTGACACTTCTCCTGTGGTTAAGTCTTATCAGTTTTCTATCTCTTGTGTCATGCAAGAGAGACAAAATCTGCACACAAGAACGATGCCTAAAATTACCCAGCTATAAAGTCCATATATATATTTTTCTTGAACAAAATACACTTCCATGTACAAGATCCTAAAAACCATTCATACCTTTGGTGTTAACTACTTTTAATTTCCAGTTTCTATCCACACCATCAAAATACTTCCCATGTTTTTGTACATGTATTTACACCCATTTCCTATTGGGCCAAGCCCATGAACCATTTTCATGTTTCTTTTATTCCCATTTAGATCCCCTCCAACCAAAAGCAGACTGCTAGGCCATCCTCTTCCTTCCTCCTAGTTTTCCAGCCCCATTTCTTTTATTCCCAGCCTCTTCTACCCCCATACACCCCTGTAATGAAGGAGATACATCACCATGTACTAACCCGAACCCGAATGGAACGAGAGAGTGATGCAGAGTTCCAAATGCACCTGTTCTCACCTCCCAGTCCAGGTAGTCACTGGCATCCTCAAAGTTAGTGAGGAGGGAGACAGAGCAGAAGAGTTTGGGCAGCTCCTCGCGGGTCAGGGGGGGAAATCGGCTGTCCTTAAGTGCACTAAAGGGAAGAGAAGATGGATCACCCCATGCAAGCACCAAAATAAAGCGTCAGATGCTCAATTATTCCCCTTTTGATTATGCCTGCATGAAACATGTTTCTCTGCTACTGCAGAGAAAGTGATTTGCATCTCTCCCCAATCTAATGAACTGTAATACCAGTGGCAAGCTTCCTGATGCTGTCCAATGCCTACTGCAGGCAGAGAGAAATTATGTGCTACATGTGTCAAACTGTTGGCATGCAAGACAGACGTGAGAGTAGCCTTAAAATGTCAACTGCAGCTCGCCTTTTGCAAAGGTGTTCCACTAAATCCTGATACCTCTCCCCACTGTAACTATCATACACTGAGGTTCATTTCATTATGAAGTATATTACACTGAACTATGCTGATCCAACATCCTAACCTCAAATCCTCACAGATCTTCAGTAAATGAACTGATTTCCAATGTATTTCATTTTCAACAGTTACCTGGTTAATGTATATTCCCTGAGTCCTGAGTGAAGATTCATGGCTGAAAAGGTCCCGATGCAGCCACGAAGCCGCTTGTCTCGCCCCGTCTTCCACGTCACAAAGAGTGGACTGAAAAGGCAAAAAACAAAGAAACCCTCCAGCCTCTGCAGATATTTGGTTGCTAAGGGGAAACAACCAAGGTGTCAAAGAGCCACATGCCTTTGCCTTCTCTCCCTCCAGTAAACCCCAGCAGGCAGGTTTGCTCCTCAGCCGTCTAGCAAGAACAAAACTTCATGCACACACCTCCCCACATGCAAACCCCAACACTTCCCCCTCCTTTCAGCACACTCCCTCCTCTCCAGCAGTACTCTGGAAGTCCTCCATGGACACCTTCCTGGCCACACTCTGTGTTGTCTTCTAAGGAGTGAAATGAGTATTTGATCCCACTGATTACATGTCAGCATTGGCCTCACTTGGTAGCATCCACTAGTTTCTAAAATAGCTCATATGAAAATTAATATAGATGATGCAAATTAGTTCTTTATACTACCATTTCTATAAATCAGATTTGAAATAAAGGCTTATCTTTTTTTTTTTTAAGGAATAAAGAGAAATTCAGATTATTTTCTCTCCCTGTTATTTCCACAAGGATCTGACTTCCATGTCCATTGCTAATGCTCATGAAGTTTATGTCCATATCTTCTGCTTGCCTTATATTTGATTTGTATTTACACCTATTTTCTCCTGTTGAACACATATCTAAACCACTACTGTTCCTACCCAAACATCACCTGGATTCCCACTTTTCTGTCTACCATCATGAATTCAGTATCACAGCAGATTCTCAAACTCAGCAGGCTCATTTCGAGCTGTTAAACTACAACTTATGATCTGGCCTTAAACAGCAACAAGTTCAGAATAATAGAGCTCTATGAAGAGATAAACAGGTGAAGATGACTGTGAACATTAAATACAAAAGAAAATAACTCCTACAGAAGTGAGTGAAATTGCAAAGAGCTGTAGAAATAAACACTGAAGTGGTGGTTGCAGCTCTACAAGAATGTCTGAACACCTGCAAAATTCTGTAAGGCAACTGATAATGCTGACCTAGTTATAAAACCAGGATGAGTGTTTCTCTGACTTGTTCAGAGTACTGAATACAAGACATCTATCAGTACATTTCTACTGAACTTTAGGAAATATGATAGAATATGATTTTCTGAGATTAAAGAAACATTGACAAGAGGTTTGAACCACCTGACAACATAGCTCAGACACTTTCCTCAAACTCTTGTAAGCAATGTACCTCTGCAGCAAACCTTACCAAAAATACTAAGAGATTCTGTTCAGACAGCAAAACCAGCATGGAGTGTGGATGATTTCTCAAACACAGCAACAGAACTTATGTCTAAGTGGTGAGAACATAATTTAAACTGTAGTGATAAATCAGTGCCCAGTGATGTTCCTCAGAGCAACAATGGAATGAAATCCATGGTTCAGGATCTAGTTACCAGCTGTGACCAACAGCCTAAGGACCGCCCAGAAGAGCAATTAGCCCTTGAGTGATAATTGTGAAGGACTTTGCCCACAGAGGAAGTGGCAACGTCCTTCCACACCCAACCACAACCTTCTGGTTGGCTTGACTGAGACAGGGGATTTACTGTTCTACTTTTCCAGTAACACTTCAAGGCACTTGCAGGATATCATTCCTCTACATTTTCCTCTAGCTATCATGTATTGAAAGAGCAAACAGAAAAAGAGTGTAAGAAAATACATTAGAAACCTTTTTTTTTTAAAAAAAGAGGATAATAAACTTACACAGGAGATCTCTGAGAAACACTACTGTCACAAGTTCAGTGGAAATTTACCTTAATCTAATAAAAATTTTGAAAGTACTGCTCAGTCCATGTGACACTCACCCCAAAGAGAAAAGGCAGAGGAGAACAGAAAACCCATCACTCACGGAACACAAATCTAAGTAAATTCCCCATCAATTCAAATTGCAGGTTCACATTTTCAGTTTACCTCTTTCCCCTTCCAAAGGGAAAAAAATCCCACAACCCATCTTTCCACTGAGCTGCCACACAGCTTTATGCACTATAATAGAAGAGATATTATCAGAGGAGAGAGGATAATTGCATTCAGGGGCTGTATATTTTAAAACACCTTAAAGCACACTTAAAACCATTTTTCATTGTGGTCAGAACAACTGAGGCATAAAAAGAAATATGATTCTGTACCCATAGATAAAATTTCACTATTTTCACTGCAGAGAGGATGATGTTTCTGTCTCTGAAGAATAAATGCACTCAGCAAATTGCAGGTGCAGCTGACAATAAGCCCATTGTTCCAGAGCCCCTCCTTGAAAAGTGCTATTTCCCAGATGTACTGAGAAAAGTCACAACAATCTTTTGTCCATGTTCACCCAAGAGCATTTACTGGTACTTTGCAGCCATATCCTCAGCAGATTATGTCAACTGTTTCTTTCCCAGCCACAACATCCCACTTTATAGGTGTTTAATGAGGGTTTTTAGGTTGAGAGGGGAATTTCAGTGACTAAAAATTAGCTTCATCAATTGCAACTACAAAGGGAATTCTGAAGTAGAAAAATACAGTTTGCTCGAATCAGGGTTTAGCTTGTACTAGGGAAAAACATGTTACAGAACAGATTTTATGATGCAAGTATCTTATTATTTACCTTGCACTAGCAACTAGAAACTTCCACAGTATAGTTTTAGCACCAGTTTGTAATACCTACTATTAAAGCATCAGACTGAAGTACCAAAGTGGAAAAAGTAACCAATTAACTGCTTGCATAGGTTCCAAATTCTAATTACTTGCAGTAACTGGAATAGCAAAGGAGGTATTTTCTTCCTTTGCCAAATTAATTCAGATATAACTACAAGTCTTGCAATGCCACCACCTCTCCATTGGTCTGTGACCATCACTGCTAACATTGCCATAAGGGAACCTGAGTTCACAGGTATCTACCAGCTCCATAATTCCCATTAAGAGGGTTGTCCATGTGCATATCCCCTCAGGCTGGAAACTGAAATTCATGGGGGTTTTCAATTCCTAACCCTGTAACTTGCATATTATTACACTGCTTATGCCAAACTCTGACCTTCACACCTACTTTTATCTTTACTTTAAGGTTCAGCACCAGTTTAAAAACCAGTTTAAGAACAGGCTGTGCCTCTTTCTATTCAATTAACAGTCTCTTCTCTGTCCAGAGAGATTTCTGGTGTAAACTTTTGTCTTGTCCACAGATCTCTTACATCGACATCAATTATGTCACAAAAGGCCACAATTCAATTTATTTCTGCATTTTCACCTTGCTTACTCTTGGATTTGATAATATTTGGCTTGAAGTTCATTACAAGACTGTCTCAAGTGTGACAGTTTGTCTCTCTCCAAGAGAGCAAACCCCATGCTCTTCCCTGGGGTACATCCAGCTATTTCCTGGAAGCAAAAGCTGAAACACAAGAAACTCCAGGTAAGCATCTGCCGACAGGGGAAGAGAAGGGAAGGGCTGCTTGTGCTTTGCTGATGTGCTGATCTAAAAACTTGCAATTATGAGCACAGAAATAACCAATGAACAATTTTTAACTTTTCAAATCTGGGCATAAAATTCACCCAGCTGCTATTCCCCAAAGGACATCCTTTTTGAAACTAGCCAACAGAAAAAGCAACAAAATCCAGCCAGAAATCTCCTCTGACACCAAGAGAATGCAGCTCTATAAAACCATCTCTCTTGCTGGCTTAACAGAACAACAGCAAATAACCCTTTGCAAGTGACAAAACAAAAAGCAGACTAACATCCAATGTTCTAAAGGGAGCCTACTTTGTGTAGGTATGAACAGCAGAGATGTTTCAGCCTGGGGAGTCCCTGGAACTATGTGATATCCTAGTCCAGAGGATCTCTCTGTTCACGTGTATTTACAGTATTAAACACTTTACTCTGTGGCAGCGTTCAGAACATGTATCCATAATCCAGCCTGAATAATAACTGCATGGAAGCACAACTTCCATCCACCTGACAGCACAGAGGTGGGCAGACACTGCATACACACAGAAAGGAAGTCCTTGACCTGTTTAAGCCATTGTTCCTTACATCAATTTAAAATTCATTAGCTTAAATTAAGGATGTCAGCAACTTTTTACTTTATCTGTTGTTCTGGAGGAGGCCCCGAAGGAGTGTCAGAAGGTCCATCTGTCATTGATCCTTCCCATATAATTCTTTCAACAAACATTTTAACAACATTAACATTTCCACATCTACAGAGTCAACCTTCAGATAAACATTAGCTAAATCTCATCAAAGAGGAACAGCTTCATCAATCCTTCTCCTCACTTCTGCTCACACACATCTCCTTTCCTCCTACCCTTGGTAATGTCCTTGGAAGTTAACTCTCTTGGCAGTGCTGGCTTCATGGCTGGACTCAAGAGGCTTTTCCAAACTAAATGATTCTGTGAGTTCTCCCCATGTTGCCCAACTAGTACTATCTCCCTAACACATCTTCTATAACTGGTAATTTTTAGATTCCCCTCCCTGCTAAACCCATTCATTTGGACAGCTGAAGACTCCTGTGAGTGTCCTTGTCCAATCCTCACCAGCCCAGCATTTGTTTCAGGATGAACTGGACACTTGTTTCAACTTCTTACTTAATTCCCTTTCCATCTGCTCTGTAGAAGGAAGTCTCTTCCGTTCTCTAAGTCAGTGTCTCGCATTAGAAGCTGAAGCATCTTCAAATTACTGACAGGATTTAACTGGTTTTTTAGTACCACTTTATAGGTGGTACTGCTCAGTCAGTTTTTTGCAGAGGAATCTATTCCCAAAGAAGAGGGCAAACTTTACCAGAACATTACCATGAAGTGGGTTTGCACTCCTCCACAAAGAACACAATGTCTCATGGAACACACCAGCCTGTGAGCTGAAGAAGCACCACACTTCTTCACACTTGGCCTAGCTCTCTTTCTCTAAAGCTAAGCATGATCTCACTTGAAGGACACTCTTTAAAGCTCACTCACCTCCACCAACAAACACCACTTTAACCTTTTGTGCACTTACAGAGCACAGAAGAGAAAGGAGCAGGATGCCCCCCTTCCTCCCCGCACACCACTTTTCCCACTCCCCAGAGGAAGCCCTTCACCCTTTCCCAACCAAACCAGAGCAGTGGAAGCTGCTCCCACAGAGAGGTGTACTCACTAGGGGTCGTTGGTAAATCGAGGAAGCCGTGGCTGAGGGAACCCGTAGAGATGACAGTAGAGTACATCAAAGCAGTAGCAGCACATCTCTGCTGTCACCACCAGGTTCTTGGTGCTGTTGGCAGTTCCATTGGGCCGAGAAAGTGGGCTCAGAGCTCCTGAAGTGGGATTCATTCGAGTAATTGGGGAATTTCCTGGGCCCAAAGTCAAGTCAGATACGTTCTCCCTTCCATTATTCCCATCTGTGTGCTGGTGGTTCTGAAGAGGACCTGAACTGGAGCTCGGTACAGTTGTGGTCTGATTCCCATGACTGTGCGTTCCACTCCCGGACAATTTGGGCTTCTTCACCCCACAACAGCCAGCTGCCAGCTTGGGCTCAAGTGGAGGAACACAGCGTCTTTTTCCCATCCTGCTTCAAAACTCGCTGCCTGGAGCACTGCAGAACCCTGGCATGGAGGGGTGGGGAGGGGGGAAAAGCGTTACACAAAGAGTTACAGGTGAAACCCAACTCAGCAACAGCTGCTGCCTTGCTCCTGCCACAGACAGAGGAAGGAAACCCCCCAAAGCACGTGAGCCAAGCACAGCACCAGAGCAGCTCAGCACAGTGGGTGTTTTCACTGCAGGAGCGTGGACACAACACACACTTCCCAAGTTAACACTGAAGCCTACTGGACACTGTAATAGGTGGCTCAGCACAAAAAAAAACATAGCCAGACTTCCCACAGGAAGAAGAAAACTGTGGCAAAACAGAAGAAAAAAGGACTTGGGAGTAGAGAGACACCCTATCCATTATTTTTTCTGCTCCCCCATTCCTCCTGTGTCAATGCCTGCACCAGTGGCAAAGAAGTGCATTTCCCTTCCCCACTCCTGAGAGAAGAATGTCAGCAGCCCAAAATGACTTTTGGGGTTGGACTGCCAGGGGTGTTGCCCTCGATTTAGCACTGGTGAGATCAAAGAGGAGACAAAAGCACTGAAACCACCATTTTCTAAACTACAGGCTGTTTTCCAGACCGTGAACTGGAATCTGCATTTATTTACTTTCTGGGACTGGGGGAATTAATACAGCTCCCAGATAAAGGTGCAGGGGGTACAGGCAAGGTGTGCATGAGAGGAAATGCTGAAGCCAGCACGGTCTGAACAGAGGAGAGTGATAATAGCAGGAAACAGGTTTGGTATAAAAACCCAACTACCCAGAACAGTGCAAAGAAGAGAATATAAGCTCATGCATCACAAGAAGGGGTGGAACAAACACAGGGAGGAAAGGCTGTGCAGACAGAGATGAAAAAACACGATAGGCAAGGATTACAGGTCAGTGCTAGGAACTTAAAGACCAACATCACCGTGAGATCTGAATACACCAGGGGAGAGAAAACCAGCTCCCCATCTGTCAAAAGGGGCTCAAAGCAGGGGCACATGAGGCACAGAGAACACCGGAGGGGCCTGAAGTCACACTCAGCTCTCAGGAGTAGCAGGGTACGACTGTGACCACCAGAGCAGCACTCCAACCCTGCCCAGCTGCGAGCACGGGGGGTGAGGGATAACAACGTGCTGAAATTCAGGTTGTGACAGCTCCCTGCCTTCCCTGCACGTGCAAACAGCAAAAACTTTATTAAAGAAGTTTCCTGGGTCATAGCAGGAGTCACACGACTCTGAACTGAAGGAGAACTGGTGTAAGTGGTGTCGAAAGGTGCACCTCTCCACACAAACCACGCATGCCTGCAGTGCTCGCTCCGCTCAGGAATCCTCAAGGTTTTAGGAAAACCGTAAGGAACAATTTACAAGACCTAAGGAAAATAATAATTTTTTCCTTTGATCTCTACTTTTGCAATAATAATAAAATAAAAAAACCCCCAACAACAACAAAAAACCAAACCAGGCAAAAGAAAAGCGTAACTTTGACAAAGCGACCATGTAAATTCTTCAGTGACTATTAAAAGTAACCTGCTCCGGCTCTATGAGGGTGCTGAGCCTTATGAGCCTTCCCCAGTTACCACTGCCGGCTCAGCCGCAGTGGGGAGAATAAATCATTATTTATTTATTTATTTGGAAGCACAACACTTGATTCACGACCGGAGACGTGGCAGGGGCAGGGGGGGGGAGCTGCCCTCTCTTCTCCCCTCCTCTGCAGCAGGGGCCTAACAAAGGCGGCCGCCCGGCCCCAGTCCCGCTTCCCGGGAGCGCCCCGCGGGCCGGCGGGGGCACACCCGGGCGCCGCCGCCGCGGGACGAGCCC
>VZRX01011116.1:109942-125975 GCA_013398075.1 Notiomystis cincta
CGCGGCTGGGGCCGGCGGCGCCGGGTCACTCACAGCCGCCGGTCACAGAGCTTTAGGGCGGGAGCCGTAAATATCACAACGCCACCCACGCAAACATTACTTCTTTTAGTATTTCCAACTGCCAACGGAGCACTCAAATCCTTCCCTCCACCCTGCACAGCAGCATAAAACCCAACGCAGAGCAGTTGTTCCATCACGGGTTTTAGGACGTCTTTTAAAAATAGAGGCTCTGCGTTCCTCCGTGAGGGAACTGCTGTGAGCGCGGCGGAGGGGACGGGCTGTCGTGAGGCGCCCGCTGCGGCTGTACGAGGTGTGCTCGGTGGACACCAGGGACGGGAGAGAGAAACCCACAGCGCTCGTTCCTAATTCCCTTCTGAGAACACCAGTGAAACACCCGGGCAAAATGAAGAGCAAACTTTGCATAGCCTGGAGGACCTGCACTGCACCTTCAACCCTGAGAGACAAACAGCCTGAACTCTTTCAAGACTGCAAAATGGAATTTATGCCGACAATTCTGATCTAAGCTTAAGCAATAAATAAGAGGTATAAAAATGTGAGTTGGAGAAATCTGGTTGAATGCCAGGGGATGTTACTTTCTCCTCTGGAACAGAATCACAGAATGATTTGTGTAGGAAAGGACCTTCAAGCTTGTTTTTTTCCACCCCTATCATGGGCTGGGACACCTTCTACACTTTGCTCCTGGCCTTCTACATTATAGAATCTACAGTTTCCACAGCACAAAAGCAGCACTGTATTGTATTATTATTGCCATTCTAAGGTTATGGAACAGCCTTTTAGTCTACATGGCAGCCTCGAATACCAACTTCTGAAAACAAAGGTTATAAAGAATCAGGTGAGAATATCCACAAGAACAGATCAGGAGCAAGTTTCTAACTTTTGCAGTGCTTAAAAGAATCCTTCCCTCCCTTCTTCCCTCCACATACCTCACTCTTTGTTGGCAGTGCCTTGGATTGCACCTAAAACCCCTTTGCCGAGATAGGAAACAGTTCCCAACCCTACAGAAGTCCACTTCGTAATCACCAGCGAGCTTCTTGTAGAGTCCTTGGGAACGTGGGAGTGTTGGCACTGTTTTATTACCCTGACAACATCAAACAAATACTTGACCAGTCGTGTGTGTTCCTCTGTTCCTGAAGCACAAGAAGTGTGAGGTAATAGAAGCAGTTTCATTCCCACCTTTTCTGGTCTTACCTCTGCTTTTAATTTCAACATACACACACACACACACACACACAGACACACAATTACTGTAACTTCCCCAATACCAAAGTTACAATATCATTATATTAGAACTGTATCTTACAATGGAAGTGGTTTCATTTGAACAAGGAAAATTAAGCTCATCTGCAAGACTACCATCCAAAGCTGAAATAAATTTGGTTTGCATGTGTTAAAAACACAAGAACAGTGTGAATATGGACAATCTACTTACTTCTCTAATTCTAAAAATCAAGAAATAAGAATTAAATACTATTTTAAAAATTTAAGTTCTGAAAGAACTCATTTCTGAATAAAGGCAAGATACCAACACTGTAACAGGATGAGGAAAAGAATGTATTCTTAAAAGAGTTAGTTCATGAAACTGAGGTTTCCTGCTGAGGAGACCAAAAATGAACTGATTTGGCATTTGTTCTAAAATATGAAGGTTAAGTGCACAAGTGCATGGGGGATAATCCACCTTTCCTCTTCAGGACCTGAACTGGAAGTGCATTACTCACCCTCCACAGCACAGGGTGCTGGCTGGTTCCCAACACGCCGCTTCCTCTCCCCTCAGGCTTCTTGCAAAGCTTTGTTTCCAAGTTCACAGCTCCAAGAGTTCCACTGGTACAAAGGTACTCAAACTGCTCACATACAAAACCCTCCAATTGCTTTATTCGTGTTTCCAGGATGTATGTGGTACGTACAAGTAACATTACACCAGCTACAGCACCTCTGTCGCAAGAGGTACTTCAACACAAGTATCCCAGAGCACCAACACAGACACAGACACTACAATATCACTTGGAAATGATTTCCCCCCTCCACCCCCCCCTTTTTTTTTCCATTTTTTATTAAATTTCGACAGCTAGGACTTCTGAGCTGTTGGGGATTCTCTGTGGCAGATCCCCTTAGTGCCCTGGCACTGGTGTGAGAAGGCTGCTTTAGACACTGGAAGGTCAGAATGAGAACTGAACGGGGTAACTGAAAGAGGTGCCTTTTCCTCTGCTCGAAGCTTGGCTGCTGTCTGGGTCCATAGCTGTATGTCAGCCTCCTGGAGTCCCCTGCACAATCTCCTGCCTTACAGCTGTGCCCACACCCTCCATTCCTGACACACCAGGAGTTAAACAGTGGGACTGGAAAGACTTGAAAAAGGGATGAGCCTGAGAGAAATCTTTGTTCGTTACGACAAGATCAAGGACAATCCCTTCAGGTCACCAGGCTTCACGTGTCCATCTGTTCCCTACACTCATTCTTTTTTTATTCCGATGCTCTGCTTAAAAATAAACCCAAACTACAAAAAGGTTCAGCTCCATTCTGTACACGTTCTCCGTTTCCAAAGTCATCAGTCTGCGTTCAAACCTTCTCCTTTCGCTTTAATTTGGACACTTTCTTGACAGTTCCATTCTTGTTTAGAAGCTTCAAAACACGATCCTTGTGATCCAAGACCTTTAGCATGGAGTCTCGAGCCTCATTGATTTGATCCATCACGAGTTTACACCTCTGCATGTTCCCCTGAAAGGAAACACTCGTCGTTAACCGCACAGTATCTGCTCGAAGCAATGCCTTTCCCCTTTCCTGCTCGTGCCCCTTGTAACTGATGACACAGGAAGTGAACCCAATGTGGGGTTTTAAGCTTTAGCTTTTACTAAGAGCAGTAGGATGTAACTTTTGGGTTGAGAGGCCACAGGACCTACCTGTATCAGTTCATTGATTCGATGCAAGTCATCATCAGTTGCGGCCTTTTTCTTGGGAATGAGTCCCTCCTGCAGGGCAGTCAGCCTCTCATACACATCGTGCTCCAGGTTTGTCTAAAAGACATCAGCCCTTCATGAGGAGGGTCACTGCCAAGCTGGCAAACACTCGCCCATGTTAACAAAGCTACACAGAAACAGTGACAATCCATTCCCCTCTCAGCTGCTCTTGTCAGTGATTCAGAAGATGGAGCCTCTGACAAAATGTGGCACTACCCTTCCTTTTAACATCCTGTTTACAGGACTGCTCCTCTTCTGAAGAAATATGGATCCTACCACAACTGCTTCCCCTACTTCTCACATTACTATTCCAGGAATGCAGAGGTTTTGGGGAGTTTGGTGCTAAAATGCAGAGCACCTACCTCACCCCCAACCTGAAACAGAAGCATCCAGGAATGTGGATCAGTGCTGCCTCCTCAGATCAGCCGCACCATCCCAAACAGACGCTTCTTCAGACCTGTGCATCAGCAGGAGGGAGTTGCCAGTTTTGATCATCTGTACAAAATACATCAGCTCTTATGTCTGGATCAAAACCAACACTCCAAGTTTCCAAGCCACTTATGCCACATTCCTGAGAAAGGGGAAAGCATGTCCCACTCCCTTTGGGCACTACACACCAGCTCCTTTAGAGTATCCCGATGTACTGAGTTTGTAAGAAAGTCTTCCTGTCTTACACAGGTTCGTGTTCCCCCGTGTTGCAGGAAGCTCCAAGCCCCGTGCACCTACCAGCTGTAGCAGCTGCGCTGCACAGAGATGGACCTTCCACCCTTGTGCACGACAGGACACACCCTTCTGATTGGCAATCTCTTGCAGCATGGCCTTCTTCTCTTCTGTCACCAGGAAACACAAGAAAACAGTACTCAAATTTCAGGAGTTGGCCAGGCCTCCCTTCTCAAACAATAATAACCCAAGTTCTGCTCCCCCTACATCCTAATGAATGAGAATGAGCAACATTTGGATTCAGACAGGAAAGTGACTTCCCATCTGCCATGTACTTGACTGCTGCTCTCACTTACTAACAGGGTATCTGTACTTTCAGAAAGATTGTATCATAACTCATTTTTTTCTCATTTAAAGAAGGTAGTGCTCAGTGTTTCAAACACCTGGTGCAAGCAAGTAAAAGGTCCATCTTGTACTACTACTCCTCTCTCCTAGATGTATTTACACAGTCGTGAAAACCCAGTCTGCTTAAAAATTCTAAAATACTAGCTAAAAAGTCTGGATGACAGCCTCTGATCTCTGTTTTCCTTGTGTTAGGTAAAAAAGTCTTCTTTAAAAGCCCATTTGTCACCTGACAAGCTACACTAAATACAGAATGTTTGTGATGAAACTGGCCAAGTGTTGAGTGGCAAATGAGCAAACTCAAGCTGCAGCCTGTCGCCACAGCACGCCACTTTAATGAGGATACCTTCTGTGAGCAAGCATCTCTCAATGCACGTAAGCAGTTCACCAGTAACCACTCCGCTTTCTGCCCCACAGAGGCACAGGCAGCTCTGTGTGGGCTCCCTCCCCCGCCCGGCGCTCCCGCCCAGGCTGACCTTTGACGCGGACGTCGCTGTAGCGCTGGAAGTGGTGGTAGGCGGCTTTCCAAGGGTTGCGGTAATGCCGGAGCAGCGTGATCGGCGGCCTGGGACGCACGGGCACGTACCGTACACCTTCCTCATCTACAAAAGACCCAGGACTGCGTCATCCTCAGCTGCTGAAAGCAGGCTGGTGTCCACAAACAGATCGCTAAGTGCCGCCTCTTACAAAATGTCTGTTGAGGGGGTTCGTTTTCTCTGAACAGCCCTACACTAAAAGCGGTGAGGAACAGACATTTGGATTCTCTGCTACTCGTATTTAGGAACTGGGAATGTGACAGAGCACCTCCCTCCTCTGAGAAACAGAAGAGAAAATACAGACACCCGAATAAGAACAAGGACATCAGAGATGTCATTACCTATATACTCCTTTGGAGGAGACTTTCGTTTCTCTGCCTTCACCAGCAGACTTTTGGCAGTGGATTTCTCATCATCAGTGCTGTTTGTTTCCATCATGTCCCCTTCCTCTGTGGAGATGACATGCTGCTGCTTACGGGGTTTCTTCCTTGGGGAGGCACCAGGTGGCAAATCACTTGGAGGCATGGAAAGGTTGTTGGCCAGCAGTGCCAAAGATGGAGACACAGTACTTGTAGTCAAAGGAGGGACTGCTGAGAGGAAGGAAAAACCCAAACCATCAGCAGTGGGAAGGTATCGCATTGTTTGAACACCACCTCCAACAGAATTTTGTGTTTCAGCACAGTGTGAGGAGCGTGATGTGTACCCACAGGCCAGATATTAAGCCAGCAGTAATTATTAGGACAAGCCTATAAGCTAAAGTTCTGAGTGTCTCATATACATAAAGAGTGAGAACAGAGCAAATTGTCCCTCAGTTGCTTCATATTTGAAGCTTATGTTAGTTTAATGTTACAAAAAGGCATCATGCTAACATCTGTGTGTGTTACTGTACAAAAGAGCCCTCTGTGTGCACACCAGCACAGGGCATTGTCACAGGAAGCAAGTCCCTGTCCTCTTGTGATAGGAGAGTCGGATGGAATCCAAGCAGGACTGCAGAACAGTTCTTGCAGGAGTCTGCTTGTACTGCCAAGCCCTCAGCACTGCTCAGCAGGTCACTGCACCAATCACTACACCTGTGCAGCTGGCAGGTAGTCTGAGGGAACACTCTCTTGGAGTGTCTTGGAGGGACAATCTCCATCAGCCATGACCGAGACTGCAGCACAAAATTTCTGGGATGGGATCTCTCGACAATTTGGCACACCCACAAATGCCAAGAAGAGACAGAAGAACCTCAAAGAGCTTAATGCTATCTGCCTATGCTCCAGACACATCTGCAGCAAGGAGTTGCTTTCTCACAGGACAGCATCCAGCTTCTACAAGGAGAGTGATAAAACCAACAGCTAAACCTGAGTTCTGAAACTCATGAAAATGGGATTCATTCCTATCACTTTGCCACTACTATATAGTGCCCAATAAGATCCGTAAGGATCTGAGTTTACTGACCATGCCATTTGATGGCAACTATGGCCAAGCTGGATAATAATGAATATTTTGAAAGGTTCTAGGGAAAAATATGCATGAATCATAGAAGGGCCCTAGGAAGTCCTAATCTGGCCATAAATTCTTCACATACAAGAAAGGCCACTGGACCGGAACAGTCGGATTTGTGGGCAAACTGAATTTAACTGAGCTGTTCCATAATGTATCGGTACCGCTGCTGAGCATGTGCATTTTAGGCAAGGAGTTCACACAGACTCTTTGGACTTGGATCGTTTGAACATGAACAAAGCAGCCACAGTAAGATGTGATTTCATGGGAGATTAGTAAAAAGGAAAAAGAAAAAGACCTTTATAAGGCACGTGGTGTTCTGTGCTACCACGGAAGAGATTCTTTTCATTTTCAAGATGGAAGTGTTGAAATCCTCCTAATTCCTCCACTGTCTCAAAAGCAAACAAAGCAACCTGATGATTCCCAGCCACCTACCAGACACCGGTCGCATGATGTCCATAGGCTCCATCTCCTCTTTGATTTTGATCTCTGGTACCACGGGGCCCAGCACCGCGGACAGGGCGCCGCTCATGGTGGAGGGCGGGGCAGGCGCTGCCACGATGGCGGTGGAAGCGGGCGGAGCAGCCGGAACAGCTCCTGGAAGGGTGGAGAGCGCTGCCGCGGGCTGGGAGGTGGGACTGGCGGCCGCGATGATGGTCGGAATGGCAGAGGGGGGCTGCTGGGAGGTCGGGGGCACTGTGATGGTGGGCTGCTCCCCAGCCTGGTTACACACCGCCTCCATGGACACGGGCACTGGAGTGGCCATGGACACGTGAATTTCAGGCTTTGGCTTGCCACTGCAATAAGCACAAACAAAAGCAGAACAAAATGAAGTGAACTGTATCTCGGTCATGAGCACCCAGCACAAAGGGAACGAGCCAAACTGGAGTCAGACTGTCCAGTTTTTCCTGCACCCACCTGGCTCAGTAAAGTGTTTACAACAGGAGAAGGCTTAATCTCAGTTATATTTCCTCCTCCTCTCCCTTTCTAATTATATCTATATTATTGATACTACTTTTTTTCCTTCACTGTGATGAGCAAATCTCATGGCTAATTCTGGGTAACTTCAAAATATTTGTAAAAGGCTCGAAACAGTTTCACAATGCAGCCAAGAGGAACTTTTACCCAAAACTGTACTGGCCTCATCCTCTGCAGGAGCTCCCACTGTGGCTTACAGTTATAAAACAACAAATTGTAAAGCCATTGAACTCAACCGAAGCAGGGCAGAAGCTGCATTTACCTTTCCTCAGCGTTAATTTTCAAGTGGTATAGAAAAGTTTTGAGGCCTATCTCCCCTTACCATAGCAGAGGGTTTTTGTTTGTTTCTGTGAAAGCTCAACATCACAGCTTTTAAAGGCAAGTTCCTCAGCTTCACAAACAGCAGAACTTGTCAAGGCTGTTTAAATTTGTCACAAATTCAAAACAGATTGTTTCCCAAAAGGAAGAAAAATGCTCCACCAGCCAAAGAACACAACTCAAACAAATATAACGAAACTATTATGATGCAGTTGGCTGTTTCCTGAAGTCTTACCTAGCAGGCCTCGGTGAGCCAGACGTGCTCCGCATAGTGCTCTCCACACGCGTGCTGGCCACTTCGGGTGGCTGAGGGGGAATTAAGCTTTTCCGCACTGCCAGCCTGGAAGAGACAGATGGATCTAGGATTCCCACCTCCCTGGTGCAAACACAAACATCCCTGAGAGCAAAGACACCAGCTCTCTTACATGACCCAGGACAGGAGTTATGGCTGTAGCTCTCTCTTCAGTATAACCAACTGGATACACAGAGTCTCATTTAACTTTTCAAATTTGGTATTGTATTTTCTTTTAGAAGAAAAGATTAGTTGCTCTGGCCTAGTCTCACCCAATTTAGGGCTTCTCCAAGAACGCCACCTTTACTTTCACCCCGTCAGTGAGAACACTTTGCTGCAACTGCCAAGCTGCAGCAGTGGACAAAGGGGTGCGGCCACGTCACTGTCTGGCACTCCTGCCTCAAGACTGAGCAAATCATCTGGAACTAAAGAGTGCTCAGATAGGCATCTGCTCCTTTTAGCTGGATTAGACCATCAGAGCCTGACTCCAGGACCTCAAGGCCTGAGTGTGGATGTTAGGATGATAAGGCTGATCAAGGTGTTTTAGAGACTATTTAGTCTCCTGCGGGACCGAAAGTCAAATTGTTGTCCAAAAAAATCAACCTCTCAAATGGGAACAGTCTCTGACTCTTTAACTTCTCTTTCAGTTTTACAGCCTGCAGCTTCTGTGCCTTAAAAAAGGTTTCCACCCACATAAAAAATATGCAATTTTAATCTCACAAGACACATTAGCTCCAAACGTTTTCAGTTGCTAGATGGGAGGAAATGCATTGTTAATTCTAAAGCTGTCTCTTGCCTCTTTATTAAGGCATTTAAAAATAGACAGGCAACATAAAATATTTTAGGAGTTTAAGTTACTCCCTCCCTTTTTCCTAATCAAATTTCACAGCAAGGTACTAATCCTATCCTTTCCACTCATCCACATATTCTTCCAAGAAAAGCACTGAAGACAAAGCAGCCAATTCTAATTTTAGTAGATTATGAACTCTTTCTTTTTATCCCACTAAGCAAGAAAGCCTCAAATCTACTTTCCCTGAAAAGGTCACTTTCAAGACCTAGGAGACAAACTGTCCTTCTTCTTATTTCATTACTGACAGTACAGAAAACTATATCCTGCCCTGGGGGAGGAAAAGCACTGTTTCACCCATCAGCAGGTTACTCACAACCACTGCTGGCTGAATTATCTGCTAGAATATTCCTTCTCTCCACTGGAATGATTCCATGTGGCTGGGCTGGATTGCACAGAAGTGTCACTCACACATCACCTTCAGCCCTACTCACCCGTCAGTGGCTGGTTTCTTGCGAAGGATGCTCGGGCGCGGGGAGGAGCCCTGGGCTGGAGCACTGGCACTGGCACTCTGGTTGTGGGTTTGCACAACTGTAGTTGCTGCAGAAGCAGTGTTGAATGTGTTGCTAATAGGATTGGCTACAATGGTGGCTCCATCTGCCAAGACTACTGCTGGGAAGGGTGGACATGGACACAGCAGAGAGGAAAAGAGAGAGTGGAAAGCAGCAGTTACTTAACGAAATGTGATGACAAAGCAGGTGTTTGCAGAGCATATGTTGTCCATTCTCCGAGTCCCTCAGTCTCTAACTGCAGTGCTTTCAGACTCTTTCGTAAGCAGTTTCTTTGCCACAAGCAATCTGATCACTGAACCCTCTGCAGGGAAGATGGAAACTACCTCGTGCCTAACAATTGCTTCCAGGGAAATAATCTTTTCCAGAAGACAAGGAAAACACAGACATCACTAGGGAGATCAACACAACTGGGTCAACAGAGCAACACTTGTGGTAGAGCCCACGTGGCAACACATGGCAGTTGTATGTAAGCTCTATCAGCTGTGTTCGCATTCTGACCTCCTGCCAGAGCCTGTTTGGCCAACTGAGGGATGCAAAACCTGTGGACAGCCAGGAAGAGCATATTCTCTTGGATGCCATATCCCATTCCTCCAGGAAGTTGTTGGGGCTTCATCAGACCAGTAATTTTTAATAATATTTTAAATTTCATTTTTAATGAGAGATGGTTTCTGTCACAGCTCAAGTTACCAACAGCCCAAGATACCTGGCTGTATTCTAATTGCTCCTGGGATCTAAAGCACACTCAGAGAACATTGCTCACTTTTAAGTTACTTTTCCTACAAGGCCTTACTGAAGGCATTTGTTTAAGCTCAGGCACCACCTGAAGTGACCCACCCAACCCCCACACTCTACCTAGGACACTTTAAAAATAAATCAGTTCAGACACAGGCGACAGATATCTGCTGGGACAATATGTGCACGGATGTATTCAGTGTCCACCTCTGGACACAGAGACTGCAACAACATAACCCGAGCCAGCAGTGTGGGAGGCAGCTCCACTGCCCTGTCTCGGTGTGACTGAAGCGAGGCTCTGGCTGCTCGCTCTTACCTGAGGTCTTGGTGTCGCCCGGTGGCTGCTGGGCGCCGATGGGTGCCGGCTGTAGCCCCTGCGCGCCCATGGGAGCAGCAGGGTGCAGCCCTTGTGTCCCGATGGGCGCGGGCTGGATGCCCTGGGCACCGATGGGCGCGGGCTGGATGCCCTGGGCACCGATGGGCGCGGGCTGGATGCCCTGGATGTGCCGGGCGTGAGACGCATCGACCGTCATCAGCTGCATGGGGTTCAGGTGCACGGTGGAGGCCACGCCGACACCGGTCTGAGCCGTGATGGCCGAGTTGGGCGCCTGGGCTGAAACTGGGAGCAACACACACACTCACCAGCAGGTCACCTCACTTTCCCCTACCACCTCTTGCTCAAATTCTGACTTTTCCAAGACTTTTTCTTTTTTTTTTGCTTTGAAAAATTAATTTGCCAGTCTGCTTGTTGCACTAGTGAATTTGAGAGCAGANCTGGATGTGCCGGGCGTGAGACGCATCGACCGTCATCAGCTGCATGGGGTTCAGGTGCACGGTGGAGGCCACGCCGACACCGGTCTGAGCCGTGATGGCCGAGTTGGGCGCCTGGGCTGAAACTGGGAGCAACACACACACTCACCAGCAGGTCACCTCACTTTCCCCTACCACCTCTTGCTCAAATTCTGACTTTTCCAAGACTTTTTCTTTTTTTTTTGCTTTGAAAAATTAATTTGCCAGTCTGCTTGTTGCACTAGTGAATTTGAGAGCAGAGAGATAAGATTGTCTGCCAGAGGAATTAAACATTGCTGTTGATTTTCATTCCATTTTTTATTTCAAATTGCAGCAAGAGAGAAAAGATCAGTTTAACTCTGCTTTTAGGTAGACTCAAATTACAGTCTCAGAAAGCTGTGCTCTATTTTTGCTCACTAGTTTACAATGCTTGTAAGTACCAACACTTGGCACTTTTTCCTGCTTAAAAAAACAGATTAAAAGTAATCCGAAACCTAAGTAATTTCTTGTGCTCTGAATTTGACTCAACTCTGAAGTTGAATACAACCTTATCTGGCCTCAGAACACGGTTCACAATTATAGGCTGGATCCCACAGCTCAAACGAACACAATTATCTTTTAGTGGCAGAGCAATGTTCCCAACCATACACCTTCTCTAAGCAGCTCAGTTAATTTAAATAAATTCACAGCTCTAAACAACTGATTCCATCTTTTCAGATCCACTATAGAGTTTTACAGTTCTCCTACACAGCACTTAATAATACTGTTGGACCACTTGCAGACCCTGGAACTCCAGATTTCCAGTCTCTGCAGAGCTGCACCAGGATTTCTGCAGTCACATACAGAATGCAAGTGTGAACTTGCCAACAATGGCCTTGCCTGCTAACAGTGCAGAACAAGCTGGCTTTATCATTGTCACAGGATTTCCATCAAGTTCTTGTGCTGACAAGACACTCTAAAAGCAGACATCAAAAACTGAAACCAGGTCTCTGAAAATGGCTCTGTATAAAGTGTGGCATATTTATTCTCTTAGTCAAAACACTGTTGTTGCAAAACTTTCTATCCAACAAAATCCTTTTGGGATACTATGTGAAACACAACCAGCATTTGGAAAACCAAAGCCAACATTCTTCCTCCAAAATTCTGCATTAACTCTCCTGATCTCAGTGATCTTTTAGAAAGTCTCCTCTGTAAGTCCTCTGTACCCTCACCCAGCTGTGCTCAGCATGGCTGTACCTCCCTCCTCATATCCCGAATGCTCTGCTTTAAGCTGTCACCACCAGCTGCCATAATTAATACCTTCCATGTACTCCTAAAGTCAATTTAACAAGTAAAATGTCTCTGTCAGTAAGCTCCTAAAGAACACACATCTGCATTTATGACCATTAGCTTACCACCAGCCCAGTATGCCTGCAGAACAGGAACCCTTAAATGTGTGCAATTATGCTCTGTCCAGGAAAGTTTAGATTGGATATTAGGAGAAAATTCTTCATGTAAAGGGTTGTTAAGCCCTGGCACGGACTGCTCAGGGAAGTGGCGGAGTCCTCATCCCTGGCAGGATTTAAAAGATGTGTGGATGTGTCACTTGGGAAAATGGTTCAGTGGTGGCATTAAGAATGCTGGATTAATGGTCAGGCTCGATGATCTTAAAGGTCTTTCTCAATCTGAAGAACCCTATGATTCCACACTTTCCTGTTCAACAAATGGGCTTTGCCACCTCCCAGTCCTTCTGAATTTCCTCTATACTGCCCACAGGTAACATGCTGCTAGCAGACAGATATGCCATCAAAATCCACATCATGCATATTATTATAGTTTGGATGGTGGAAATTATTACATTATCGCAGGGTAAAAATGCTCTGAATTTTGTCACAGAATGACCTAAGTTTGGGTTGTGCATCATTTTTTTGACTGCAAATTACTGCAACTGTTCAAATACATTCATTGCTCCATTTTTCTAAACAGAACAGCAATGCAAGTGTGCAAGGCAGATTACTTTTCCCCTTTTTGGTTCATGTTTCTCTCTCAAACTGTACTTTCACATGAAAAGATATTAAAAGAGGGAATAGAGATGCATCAAAAAGTTGGCTTGGTTTGGAGGGGCCAAACTATTTTGATTTGTAGACTCAAAACCTTTTACTTACAGACCATATTTACCTATATGCAGCCCCTGGGATATCAAACATGAAACTCCTAAGAAAACTGTTATAAGCTGGATTTAGTAGGCTCTGAAGTAGTTCAGCACCCCTTGTCCCTGTGAGCGTTCCCCTCTGTCAAAAAGCCACCAGAGACTTTTTGTGACAAAGCATCAGAGTCAAGCAGAAACCCTTTTAGTTCCTTCCATCCCTGAAGTGATGGAAGCCAAAAGCTCGAGAGAGCAGCTGAGGCTGCCTGCCCCGGGCTGGGCTTACCTGGGTACTGGCGGATGGTGGAGACGGAGCTGGTGATGGGGGTGTAGGTGTGTGCAGTCAGAGGGTAGGCAGAGGGGGGGTATGTAGGCAGGAAATACTGGAACTGGACAGGCACCGACTGCCTACAGGTAGCAAAGAGAGCAAGTGTTACACATTTCAGTGCAACAGGTAACCTTCAACCCTTGCCCTTCAGCACCCCCTGCGCTTTCCACTCTCATCTGTCATAAGCCATCAATTACCTCAACTGTCATAATTGATTTAAAACTACCAAATCCCTCCCCCCTGGTTTTTACAAAGTTATTTCCACCATAGAAGAACGTAGAAGAGCAGCAGCACACTCAAACCCCACTGACACACACTCTCATTGATAGAGCTGCTAGTTCTGTGCCCACCTGTTGTCATTTCTGGTTTCCATTGCTACTGGGTTTGGAGATGCCCGGTGGCTGGACAGAGGTATGAGGTTACTCCTCTCTGCTGTGTAATCAGACTGGATCCGGGGAGAAGTGTGTGTGATTTGCTGGGGAACCACTTTAGCTGCATAAGGACAAGTATGTAATCAGTGGAGAGTCAAAGGAAAGGCTAGGAAACACTGCAAAGGCAAGATCAGTAACCTTGTCAAACCAAACAACCAACATTATTCCCTTTCCTCTCAACCTAAAACAACCCATTCCATCCCCAGATGATTTCCTATCCACAACAGGCCAAAAGAAAAAGGACAACAAAGCATTTCTCATCAATTTATATCAGAATGGATGGATATTCTAAACACATATATAAATTATACTTGCTAACAAAGTCGCTTTGGTGCTCAGATTAAGTTAATATTTTAGGATCAGCCCAAACCATTCTGATGTCAAGAACAAGTTATCTGAGTTTTGGAAGCAGAGATCAAGGGAAAAGAAACCAAAGCAGACAAGTGTATGTGGACAGAGGCCACGAGAAGAAAGAAAACACCTACAAAAGCTTTACAAGAAACACTGATGTACAAGATACAATTTCACTCCTAAGAAATTTGTTGTGGGAAAAGCGATTACAAGATTTCAAAAGAACAAGGAGGTCAGCAGGAAAACAGACAAACAAAAGGAAACTTATGCAGTTCTGTAGGAAACATCTCAGGCACATTCCACATCCAGGCAAATAAAGTTCCCACCTTTAGACCTTAAACTTTTACCTTCAAGTGAACACACTAATCAAACCTAACACCTCAAGAAGCACATGAAGTAACTTACAAAATCAACTATGAAAGCCATAGTCTATCACCAAGCAGTTACAACTCTTAGAGTATCCAATGCAGGTTTTGAAAGGCCAAAAGGCCCAAGTTTGTCTAAAAATTCAACAGAGGAAGTAAATGAGCCATTTTATTACCTGCTCCTCCTAGAACATCTATTTCTTCCTGCCATTAAAAAACAATTAGAACAGCAGACCTGTTAATTGGTTTCTCCTAGCTTGAACTAATTTTCTTTCCCTCCTTAATTTGCTAACATGCACAAACACTTCCAGCATACAGAGAAAAACTGAAGCATCAGTAACACACTTCTCTGAAAACTGAAATCACTCACCAACTGGGATGTTTGAGGTCGTGACAGCTGTAGCATGGGAAGAATGTGAGGGCATTGTCATGGTAACAATGGTGCTTGTAGGCGCTTGGGTGTGAGAAACAGAACCTGAGGAAGAAAACCACACTTTAATAGGAGATCTTTCTCTGGATCCCTACCAGGCCAGTGTATCAATACCCTGAAGAGGGCAAAACCCCCAAAGCACACTACCTCCCTAAAGAATTCACTAATTTCTCTCCTGAAGCCTGCTCACACACCTCCAAATGCAGTCTTAACCATGAAAAAAGATTTGCTCAAAAATGATCAGGTTCTAAATTCAAAGAAGAAAGCCAACAGAAAGCAACAAACCCCACCCCTCACGATGCTCCCACGACAGCATTATGAACACTCACCAGCTGTGGTTGCTGAAGCAATGGTATTCGTTGCCAAAATAGGTGCCACAGTTGCTGCTGCTACTGGAGTACCAGTACTGAAAATGGTTTTCTGTGAAAAGAAATTCTTAAAGTTAGAAGACTTCCACATTTAAAATCTGTCCTTAGCATGGAATCATCTTGCACTGACTGTAAAGAACATTCACTTCCAACTCGTATTAACCCTTCCCCAAAATTTCACCTTAGCCTGCAAGCCACAAACAAAAGAGCTCTCAAGGAGGAGCCAGAGGGAATGTCGATGCTTGCAGCTCACCTGAGCCATGGTGTGGAGCTGTGGTTTCTGTGTGCCCATGGCGGGGTGCGAGGGCAGCGTGATGCGCGTGGCCGTGTCCCGCGGCTGCGCCGGCCGCTGGATGCTGATGGCTGCAGAGGGCGGGTGCTGCTGGATAGACAGCGTGGGGCGGCTGCAGAGGAGGCAAAGTAATCGTCAGGAGAGCCATGGGGGTACTGAATATGGGGCAAACAACACAGGGACACCCGTCAGGCCTCAGGCTCCTCCCCGGAGACAGCAGCGCTGCTGTCAATCACATAAGGAATTTGGGCTGCGCCGTTTCCTCCTCATCTGCCCTACGTCCCCAGCCAGGAGGGCAGGCTTGTCTTAACTCTTATCAGTTCATAAAGGGAACTTCATGTCAGGGATGCTTTTCACCATTCATGTATCACTTTTCACTGTTTCGTCGTAAAAATATGGGCCAAATATCCACGAGTTCCTGCAACACAAACTCTGCTACCCAGGGAGCAGGGCTTCAAAAGTGATTGATTCATTAAGGCCTTTCCTTCTCATAACACAGAGCAGCAGTTCAGGTTTGCACCCGTTTCTATTCACAGAACTGCAAGGATTTGCACTGTGCAAGCATTACTATTTTTGCTTTATTTCATCCCACGTGTAGAGGATTATCAGCTCTGGATGATTAACATCTCCCCTCGCTGCAATTTCTGTCAAGTCAGAGCACTGTAGGTTTTACCTGAGGGTTGACTCTGTGGCATGTGCTGCTGTTGTGGTTATGACAGGGGACTGAGCTCTCGTGGCTGAGACAGTTGCCACCACTGCAGGAGGAATAGTGCTCGAAGTTGTCACAGGAGGACGAGACTATTTAAAATAAAATAAAATAAAA
>VZRX01011118.1:0-76225 GCA_013398075.1 Notiomystis cincta
TATTTATATATATTTATATATACTTTTAATGATAACTAAACAGCTAGTTTCCTGGTTCTAACATTCCTTGAAGTTCTATAGGAGGCATTTAATTTAGTCCTTAGGCCACACTTGATTATTTTGGCATGTCCATGGTAAATGAAAGTATGAGTTTTGTCTCTGTACAGAAAATCCTGCACAGTCCTAGTGGCTTTTCTTCAGGAAAGAACAGTTCTAGAGCATATAAGCCAGGCTACTTGAAAGGGAATTTTATTTCAGTCAGGAAATTAATGTATAAATTGAACTAAATAATACACACATGCTGAGCCCTTTTAAAATGAGATGGCCATTCTTTTAAACCTCCAAAGGGTAAATCAAAGCATGGATATGAGCTTGTGGATTCCATGGGTAATTATAAACAAAGCTGGCATTTCTTTGTGAGGACTCTCTTCAGAGACTTGAACCTACTACTGAGTCCTCTGCATGACTGTGACCTACCTGAAAGGAAAAATGAGCTCCTACAAAGTAATGGCACACTCACTACCTTGAATGGAGAGTCCTTCCTACCTCAGACTTGCTGAGTCAGATATTGATCTGAATTATATTGATTCAGATCTGATATTTCTTTCTGGTTTCAGTTTCTGAACATTGATTCTAACACAACCGGGATCTGAACGTAGCCTGGAGCTCTGCAATAATCCATCTCACAAATGAAACTTGTATGACAGTGAAGCTTTAGGAATGGGAAATAGTGTGTTGAATCAAAGAGTGGCAAGGTAAGGAGAAGAAAATTCCTCACTAATGGGCTGTGTTTGTGAATAATGACTATATATTCAGATAAGCCTCCCCCTCATTTATGCTTAGATGAAAATATCCATGGTTTTATACCTAGAGAAGTAAAAAATCCTGTCCAACAAAACCAATTTAGAAAAATAACAATTTGGCCTTAATAAAATATAGAATTAAATTGCCAGCTGATGAAAACTGTTCTGTGTTTGCTCAGTTAAAGAGCAAGCCATGTAGACAGACTAATTTACCTTAACGAGGATCTGATTTCAAAAGCCCGGTTCTCTTCTGGCAATGAAGGGTGATGGGACAAAAGCTGGGTGTGGAAAGGTGGATCAGTGAACATGCAGTCTTCTGCTGCCATCATCTTTTATGAAATGCAATATGCATTTAATGAGAAAAGATCTGGAATACTGTTTTTAGATATAGAATCATAGAATTGTTTATGTTGAAAAAGACATTCAGTAATGAATGCCATGGCCTCTTTCAGCTATTGGAATTTTATTTCATTAAGAAGAGCTGAATCAGCCTATATATGCTGGCCAAATTATCTTTTGGGCAATGTTCCATTTCAATTTTGGTTTTATACTTGCTGTCCTGAACAGCCTATTATGTAGTTAAACAGCTACAGCATTATGCCGTGGAGGTAGCTGCATTTCAGAGATAAATTAAGCAATTTCTGTGGATACAGAAGGCTTAATTCCTGACAGGACTCTGTGTATGCATATGAGTACGCCATAAAACATCTGTTCCTGAAAGATGGTCCCTGGAGGTGAACATGGTGAATAGTTGCTGATGGGCCATGGGGATGCAGTAGGCAGTGAAGCTGCCACAGCCATCAGTGTTGAGGATGAGCTGCAAGGAAATGGCAAATTCTACAGGAATGTGAGTGTTGACTGTGGTTCCTGGGTCCAGTTGGCTGGAACCTTGACAGTGAAAGCTCATTGTGTGTATATATAGACATATGTTTGTATCCTCTTTCTGTCCTGTGCGGTGTGAAATGGTGGCCTCTCGTCTGCTGGTCCTGTCTGTGCAGAGAGAGGCGTCCCCATTGCTCTGCCATAAAAGAACCCTTAGGGTTAGGGCTGAGTCTCACTAAGAGCAGCTGCCCAAACCAAAGCACAATCGTCATGCCCAAGTCCTGTGCCCCACGTCATCCCTCGTGTTAGCTGGCCTGGAGGGCAGGCTCAGGGAGAGAACAGGGCGCTGGGGAAGGCTGCTTGTGCAGCCAGTGCCCCGGATGGATCTCTCCCGCCAGGAGCGCGGGGGGAAATGCACTTGCGAAGGGGAGACCTGCCAAGAGTCCTGACCAAGAGGGCTCAGCTGCCGGTGCCATCGGCTCCTGTGCCTGGCACCAGCCAGGAGTCTCCTCTGGCACCCTCCCAGGGAGCTCCTCCACTGCAGGGACCTCACTGCCGTTGTCAGGAACAGAAAAGACAGAGATTGTTCAGGAAGGTTAATTTGATGCTCATCACTCCCTGCCTGCTCCCTAGGGAGATGGTATGAGCACTGATTGCCCTCATCTCTGCTTTGCTCGGTCTTCCTCTTGGTTCAGTGAGTCTTTTCTTCTCCTTCAGCACAGGCTCAGACTGTGAGGTCCCAGATGCTGGAAGGGTGCTGTGGAAGGGCACTCCCCAGCAGCACGGGGACAGGTGTGAGAACCCCAGCATCCCACCACGCTGGGTTACCTGTCCCAGCTGCAGCCCAGCCTGGAGTTTGTGTGTTGGCTAATAAAGTGCTTGGAGATCCTTCTGGATGAAAGGCACTGTATAAGTGTGGGTGTCAACCTGTCATACACCAGGAAGCACCTCTCTAGACATTAAGGGGTTTGTTGGTATTCCTCACCTCGAGCGCAGCTGGCGGGTGGTATCACTGCAGCCTAAGATGCTCCAGGAAGGGTAATGGGAGTAGCGTTGCTTCATGATTCATTTAAGCTCTCTTACACTGAGGCTCTGGTTTCACAGGATTCGGTGCACACAGCTTGACACCTGGAGCTGCCAAACCCACTCCAGACGTCAAATTGGCATGCACAAACCAGCACTTGATGGGCCAGCCTCCAGTGTGCCACCGGTGCCAGCACTGAAACGCTGAGGAGGACATCAAAGCCACCAGCTGGGCAGGGCAGGCTCAAGGCTTTGAGTGCAAAAGGCTGAGCTGGGCTGATGTGGAGGCCCTCTGCTCCGGGCCAGGGCCTGCATGGAGAGGGCCTGGGGCAGAACGGTGGCACTGCCCGAGGAGCCACGGGGCCGGGACCTCTCAGGGGCACTGCGTCCACAGGACACCAGGAGGCTGCAGGCCCCGTGTGACACACCGGGCCACGTGTGACACACCGGGCCCCGTGTGATACATCAGGCCCCGTGTGACACATCAGGCCACGAGTGACACACCGGGCACGTGTGACTCATCAGGCCACGTGTGACACACCGGGCCACGTGTGACATGCCAGGCCATGTGTGACCAATCGGGCCACGTGTGACACACTGGGCACGTGTGACTCATCAGGCCACGTGTGACACACCGAGCCATATGTGACACATTGGGCCACGAGTGACACACTGAGCCACATGTGACACACTGGGCCACGAGTGTCACATCGGGCCACGTGTGACACACCGAGCCACGTGTGACACGCCGGGCCACATGTGACACATTGGGCCACGTGTGACACACTGAGCCACATGTGACACACTGGGCCACATGTGACACATCGGGCCACGTGTGACACACTGGGCCACATGTGACACACTGAGCCACATGTGACACACTGGGCCACATGTGACACATCGGGCCACGTGTGACACACTGAGCCACATGTGACACACTGAGCCACATGTGACACACTGGGCCACATGTGACACATCGGGCCACGTGTGACACGCCATCACTGGAGTTACTTGCAAAACCACCCAATGACCAAACATTCCTTGACTGTATACTAGATGCAGTGCTGAGGAAGTAGAGTACTAATTTACTGATACAGCAGGATGTGGGCTTATTTTAAAACAAATAATTTCCATTATATGAAATATATGTTGTATCTATCTATGTATATGAAATTCACACACTTGCCTATGCACGCTTTAATTCCTTCCTGATTGATCTCAAATCTAATATAGTGTCAAGGTTTAAGCATGAATTAAAATATCATTTTTTTGGTATTAAACTGTACAACATTGTTCATCTTCGCATTCTGCCAAAGGCCAATCTAATCAGGTGGACATGAAATAATAAAACACTTCATAATGTACTTCACCAAATTACAAAGAATTTCAAATCTAAAAAAATATACAAAGCAAAATTAAGTATGGCAAATATAAACAATTTTACCATTCAGGCCTTTTTCCTTATTTAAATTTTCTGAATTCTGTTTAGTATACTTGTGTTTTATAGACAATGACTAAATGAACAAAGACTTTCTATAGTTTTAATGTGTTAAAATACATATTAGCCCAATTAATATTTAATTAAACACTAGACTATTTTGCTATATTCAGCTGTTCTGAGTGGGTCTATACCATGAACTCTCAAAGGAGAAAGCATTCTAGTTCCTTTCTTTCTGTTTATTTATGTTCCTCCTCCATTGGTTTTGTAGCTGACTTTTTTTTTTTAATGTGGAGCCAGATTACAATTGATGTGTTTATTAAGATATAGTATTTCTTATGTCAGAAGATGAAGCAATCTGACTTTGATTTATTTGTAACACAAATATGATAAGCATAATATTATCTTTCTAAAATAACTACAGATGTAAAATATGTAAATTGAAATGGCTTTTTCGCCTTAGAAGAATTAATGTTACCTGTACAATAATTTAACATATTGCACTTCAAAATGTAATGTGCACAGATAACATTATCAGATTTGTTAGTAGGCATCTAGTTTACTTTTGATTTTTTCTGATTGTTTTTTGTGGGTTTTTTTGGTGTTTTGGTTTGTTTGAACAAGGTGGAACAAACAGAAATCATAGATTTATAAATCTTATATTGAGAATTTTCTTGTAACAGCATGGGGAATGGAGAACACAGACTGCTCCAAGTCAGCATTATTAAGCCATCTGGGATCTCAGTTTATCTGTAATCTGTTGGGTTTAGAATTTCTCTCCATAAAGTCTGATTACTGGCAGGATCAGGTACAGCTTGTCTTAATCGCATGACCTGTTGCTGCAGGTGGGAGGGTTCAAGCGAGTAAGGCAAGTGTGATTCCTCCTGGAAGTGTACAAAAAATTGGACAAAATGGATCAGCTGCCATATGTATATGTGTGTACAGGTGTGTGTGTCTCTATTTTAAATTTCTTCAATCTAGGAAAACTACTGGCTTTGGTTTTGTGTGGATATTCTAATTAGCAGCTCCACTTTAACATACCAGTTTTCAGGACTAAAGATGCCAGTGTCTGCTTGTACTTCTGTATTTAAAATAGTACAACAAGTATAGGAAGTAGCATTAATATGGTACACTGCCTAGGATTCAGCTCTTTCCTTAATAGAAAATGCCTTGAAAGCACAAGGAATGGGAAATATAATGTTTTCATCTATAGAAGAATATTTCAGGGATTTATTCTTTTTTATTCCTTTTTTTTTCATTTTTTTCTTTTTTTTTCTTTTTTTGCATTCTTGAAGGATATACATTCGTCTTGGTTTTTGCTTCAAATATAGTTTAAGGCTATTTGGTAAAGTATATACCAGATACCAGGCTCAATTTACAGGGGTGTCTTCTCACAGAAACTTCTCAAAACTTCATCTCTAAAGATTCATACTTTGAAGCCAAGCATGCTTTATCAGCTGTCCAAAGACAGAACTCATGCTTAATACCACACACTGTAGGAAAAAGAGAAGGAAAAAACCAACCAAACAAAAGAAAACAGATTTGAAGCAATGTCAGATCTGCACAACCTACGGTAGTTCATGTTTTCAATCATCCATCAGGCTGCAGGGTGTGTGGGATTTGGATTTAAAGTGCTCAACAGGTGAAGAACCAAAGTGCTCGAGTATAATTAAATAGTTGTTCTGCCTATGGCTAAATACATTGCATTTGTTAAAGCAGGTAAACAGGGAATGTGGTGGCTGGGGCTGTCTGTCTCACTGAGGTCTCATTCTTTTGACCTAAACTTGTGTTCAGTAGGATTCAAACCTTGGTATTGGGGGCTGCATGTGACTCATTTTATTGCGTCCTCACCTGAAGACTTCTAAGTGCTGGATTGCTTGGTTGGCTCTGGAAGGTAGGTGAAGTGGAATAATTCTGTCTTAATTTGTTTTAAATGAAAGCCTCTTGACTGTGGTAGCTACCACTTCTCTCTTCTGACAATATGAGGCTTGAAAAGATATTATTTTCCTTATATTCCATGGCTGGAAATCACTTATCTCTTGAGTCATGGTTTGTTTTTTTTTTTGTTTTTCCTATGTCTTGCCATAAATGATACTGCATAGAAAAATAGTTCTAAAAAAAAATACAACTGTAAACCACAGTTCACCTTTACCTTAACATAACCATTTAAACTTATATATACTTACCACTCACATTCATATTTCTTAAACTGTTTACAACATCACAACTGGCATTTTAAACAAGCAAGATTTTTTTGTTCTCAAGGATACCCTGGAAACTCAATTGTTATAACAATTTGAGAGTATGAAATAGTACATGTAGCACAGCTCTTGAAATGAAAGAGAGAAGGTTTATAAAATAAATATTAACATGTAAAAGAACTGTTAAAAATGCAATGAGTGGTCCAAAGGAGTGAGTATAACTTTTTCTTTACTCATCTTACTACAGAATATCTAACTTTTTAAGGCTTCCGTTTTCCTTCACCCATCACTCAAGTCCTCTTGCATTACACTTTTGCTTAGGTTTCAGAGTGTCATTATACTGCTAACAGCAAACGTTTCTTAGTGGACATTCCCACCATCACCAGACTTGTATGCTTCTTGGTTTCTGATGAACTTTGGAGTTTTAGTGGCTGGACATCCCTGTTCATCTCCAGAAACTTGAATGAGATGAGAGGCCTAATGTTATTTTGCAGTAACAAAGATGAGAAGAGTGGCAGAGCGCATGGGTAAATATGTTAGCTGGATTCTAGTAAAAGAAACTGAAGGTCAAGGAGATAAATGGGTTCTTTCTTTCCTGCTCTTTACATTGTAGCACCTTCTACTTGGATTAGCTAATGCCTCTAGTGAATGGTGAGATGCACCCATTTATAGTTTGTTATTCTTATCCCTAATTATCACACATTTTATAAAAATATAAATAACAAAAAGTAAGCTGGGTTCCATCTCAAGAGGTGTTTCTTGTTGTCCTCTGAGAATATATTGGATAAGTCAGGTCTTGACAAGCCCTATCCATCGTAGCTGATTGTAAGTCAGACAATAAATACAAAAAGAAGTCGTTCTTGCGGTGAGCTCAGCAAATTCTGAGGAAATCAAAAGCATTCCACTGTGCTTATGGCACAAAGAACACAACAGCAAGGGCATATTTAGTGGAGAGAATGAGACAAAAATTACCAGGTAAGTGACAAACTGTACAAGCATTTTGTTTAAAAAAAGGAACTCTGCAGCATTCTGTCTTTAAAGCCGGGTTTGAGCCTCTGGGATATAGATCTCAATGCTGTCTGCGCGCTCTGTGGCTGAATTCTGCCGGAAAGAGGCTGCTCGCTTGGCAGCCATCAGCCGTCTTCTGGCTTCTTGTCGCTGTCTGTCAGGTAGGTCCAGAGATTTTTCTCTTGTAATAGGGAATTTTCCTTTTGGGGGCTTCTTTGGTACAGGAGGAGGAATCTTTCTTTCTTCCTGCAATAGGGCATTAAAACTAAGGGTGAGCTGTGTGCAAAAGGAACTTGTCAGCAGAGCATGCACATCAAAGACATGAAATGCAAAATACTGATTACATACATCAAGCATGCTCAATTTGTGCTTGCCCATCAGCTGACTAATGGATTACATGAACAGCTATCCACACTAGGGACACTGACAAACCCTCTTATTTGACAACCATTAGGCATTCTGCGCTCCTGTGCCTGAAAAGAGACTGCGCTTCCTTCCACCGTCCTTGCAGGTATTGGCACATGCAATCTGCACACCTCACTTTCATATGGATTTGTTTAATTTAAGCTGACACATTATTACACTCATTATAAACAGAAACACACACTGTCTCTCCAATAAGAATTCAGCGCATCTGTGTGGTCTGATCAAGTGAAAAGACTCTCTAAGATTAGCAGGACAGGATTTTTGATTAAATTAATCATACTGAGTTTAGCCTCAGCTGGATATGAGATAGCAGCTGTGTATACATGTCTATTAGTTTAGTCTCCTCCAGGAATTGCTCTATGGAAACATTCAAGCGCCAGCCAGAGAGAGAACATAGGGCTAATTGTTCTGCTTGCAAGCCTGGGCCATTTTAAAGAAAATTATTCTGAAGAATTATCAAATTATAAAGTGAAAGTTAGTAGATTTTGTTACCAAAGTAGCTGTAAATTTCTCTGCAGGTGTTAAATCAAGAATTGTTTTGAAGTATGAAATGGATATTTTACTCCATTTAGAGACTGTGGAGGGCCTATAATCAATGCATTGTACACTAATTTAGATTAGAAGGGATGGACCTCTGGAGGTGATTTCATACAATCCCCATTCAAAATGCACTTGAAATTAGATGCAACTTTGAAGTTAAATCCTTTTTTTTTTAAAATTTCATGTTTAATACTGGACTGCATAGCCCTGAAGATGAAGACTCCATAACTTCATTTGTATAGATATGGTTACTATGATAGGTCTTTTTGCTATATAATTTCTTAAAGTAATGGTAATAGTCCAGAGTATGGGCTGTTCCTTATGGAGAACACAGTTAATTTGATGCACAGCAGGATTCATAATACAAAAATTGAACTGATACATCTATGGTTTATAGACTACTCATTGTTTTATTGGTTTCTTTTTCTTTTTAAACTACTTCTGACTTTACTATCGAAAAGTAATAGCCAAGACTAGATAACTAAGGTTATTTAAAAACATAGTTCTATATTAAACAGGAACAGTGCAGCTGCCTAAGATCCTATTCCCCCTGATAGCCAGTTCTGCCTGTCTTTATTTTCTCTATTTCCTCTTTTCAGATAGGAACATAAAAGCTCCATTCCTGTCATCCCGTCTTAATTTTTTTTCCCTTTTAGTTGTTTCCCTCTTAGGAATATCACTTTTGCTGTCACTGTAATAATTCTTACTTCCAGTTGTCACTAGTAAGCAAGAGTTGCAAACTCACCATCCACCAACCCGTTGGCTGAAAATTAAAATCCAAGAGGAGCATGAAGAAATGAAAAAGTTGTCAAAATGCCTCCTAATTCCTCCCAAACCAAACAAGTATTCACCTGAGGCCAACAGTACTGACTCAAACCAAATGCTGTTTTCATCTGACTGATACAATAATCAGTAAAGATAGTGGGATAATCGAGGTAAGGGATGAAGCTCTAGAGAGGGGAAAGGCAGTCTCAAAATTACACTGCTTTTATGGGCAATTTGCCACCTTTGTTCATAAGAATTGTGTGAGGCATCTCCCAAATGGTGGAGTTGCAGGGCAGAGGTGCAGGGAGCTCATCAGCAGCACTTTGCCCTCCAAATGTGTATGGGCTGAGCTTCAGTATGACCTGTGCTATGTTTTGTCACATGCTTTTCTCTCATTCCTGTTCTATAATAATTTGTGTCATGCAGGCAGGATTAAACACTGCAGTGTTCAGGTTTGAGCTGCCCCCAAAGTAGCAGAGTGCTCAATTTACCTTGTTTGAATTCTTGGCCTATTGTCTTCAGTCTGAATTAATAAGAACATATTTCTGTTCTAGCTTTTAGAATGTGAATCAAATAATTTGAACAAAAGTGTCATGGAGTAAACTAGCTTAGCAAAATCCATTTTATTTATTATATAATTCAGCTCAACATTGTTAAAAAGGAAGAAAAAAACTCCTCACATCTGGTGAAAGTTTCCATGTAAAAATTGGGCCATGCTAATTAAATACTTCCCAGGTTAGAAACCTATAGTGTTTCACTATTGCATTTAACACAAGGAGACTGCAGAACTACAAATGGGGAGTAAATGGTACTGCCCATGGTCTGCTTACCTTCCTTTCAGGTGATTCTATTATTTTCCATTCATTGAGTTTCAACTGGTGCAGTTCATCAAACTTCATGCTGACGTCTTCAATTGAGAGCTGCAATAAGTCCCAGAAACCTGCAAGGTCCTGGGAAGTTGGTCTTGGCATGGCACTCGGGTCCTGTAAGGCACAAAGGGCACAGCGTGAATCCTCCAGGAGCCTTTTGGCAGCATGCACTGAGGCAGGAAGGGCACCCTGCCAGATTTCATTGCTGCAGCACTGCTCAGTGCTGAGGCTCTGTGTGCTCTGCAGCTGGGAGCTGTGACTGGAAAGCTGTGCCTCCTACACAACCCAAACATGAATGAGTTGGATGTCACACGCGAGCCTTCCTGAATTTGCACCATGGGAAGTTCCTTAGCACCATATGCTGTGCTGACCTGCATTTCTAAAAAGGAACAAGCTGACAGCCTCTGTCTGCTGATTATTAAAGGCAAGGGGAACGTGGTTTGTATTCCAGCCAGCCTGAAGTCTCTCTGGTTAAAAAGCTGAAAGCTGATTAAGACAAATCAGCTGATAGCTGATTAAGACAAAACAATGCCACAAAGAGTTGTCAGTTTATGTTGAACTTGATGTTTACATTGTCTTGCATTTTCAAATTTATTCATGAAGTATGAAATCTTGATGGGATGCTTAGATTTTGTTCTCCAGGGAGTTGAATCACACTCAGGAACTGGGAAGACATTACCGCCAGGTACTGCAATTAGGAGGCTCTATGTGCACAAGACTTAATGGAGCAAACATTGGTGGTAACAATTAGCAAGATGAGCCTCTATTTGATAATTAATCTGATGCCAGTGCTGGATAAAAATTGTATTATAAGCTAGTATCCAGACTCTTAACCCTATGCTCTCTGAGCATTGGTACTAGTTCAAGAAGAGAGCTTAGTCACTTTATTGAAATGAGGCTTAATTGGTAAACATGTCTGTGAAGGTAATGAAGAAATGTCTTTTTCCTTCCAGGACAGGAGGAAGCCATTATGATTGTCTAAAGAATGGAGCTGGGAGATAGGATGTCAAAACCATGCCAAACAGACTCTGGATCTCTCCCTTCCTGGGAAATAGCTGTAAAGACTAGTTTGCTTTGTCAGCATCATTGCTGTTATGGCAGGCTTTGTTTTTCAAATCTAGTGGTCAAAGGCATTTTATATTTACACACAACCCTACACTTGTCTAGAAACTGGGAGATAGGTCAGCATTGCTACTGAATCCCTCCCTCAAATCACACACTTCTAAGGTTTTTAAACTAGGAATTGGTGCTCAAACTTGAGTTTACAGATGCCAGTGTAGGAGATGAGCGCCTGGAACTGGGAATGACAACATGCCTAGACCCCATACCTAGACCCCAATTGTAATCGGGCCAAGAACAGCTTAGAAGTCTTCTTCACTAGAACAAAGTCTTCTTTTAATAGTGAGCTTCAGAGATTTAAGAGAACTGGCCATATAGATTATAACAGACTTCTGGGAAACAACTGCAATTTAGTGTTTACTGAAACCTACTTCATTGGGTGGATCCCTATTTGTTACAAAATTTAAAATTTATGTCAGTGCTGTTACTTACACTACAGAGATCTATATTTCAGGCTTTAGGAACTGACTCCCTGTGTGAAATTCATGAGGACAGTCCCACAGCAGGCTGTGTTATCTTGCAATCTGTTGTCTCCTGTTTGGTCTCCTTAGTCACACTCCCCAGTTTCCTCTAAACAGGCAGAAAATGATGGCACTCATTGCAAGGCCATTGCCCTCTGAACCAAGGCTAATTGCTGTTCTGTACCTCTGTGAGCCCCAGTCTGCTCACGGTGTTTGTGAAGACCATGGCCTCCAGCAGGGCTCTTGCAGAGGGCTGTGCCGTGTGTGGTCTGGACACAAGAGGGCTGCCTCCTGCTACTTACACATCCACAGTCCATGAATAAATGCTGGCACAAATGAGTACTATTACAGCTAACTAAGTTTTGAAAAGATTGGCTCAAACCTGCTTCTTCTGAGAAACTGCTTATTTATTTGTATCTTACTTGGAATTCAGCTTCACAGCCTCCTTTTGAAGGATGACTAAAGCAAGCAACAAGTGCCTATCTGGTGCTCAAGTTGCTCTGTTTTAGCCTGCAACCATGACACACTGAGCAGGATCTGTGCTGACTAGAGAGCATGGAGGAGGACACTTCAAAGAAAAAAAAAAAAGGTGTTACAAAAAGTAATGTGAGTAATGCAGAAAGGACTAGTTATTAATCAGCAATGGTATTTTTTCTAAGTAGCTAGTGGGAACAGTATACACGTAGGAGATAGCCAGCCAGATTCATAAAAACCCCAAACTTCATTGAAGCTAACATTTCTGTGAATTTACAATTTCTGTGAATCCTAAGTGAGAGTCTTTGATAAGAGCTCCTAACACACAGCATAATCAAATGTGCCATTTGAAGTTCCCATGATCCTTTAGAAAAGTCCATAAGTGACCTTCCTGGTTACATTCCAGTTTGAGTAAGAATATTCCTCTTCAAGCCTTGTTGCATTTTGAATGGGCAGAAGTAAATGCTGTTTTTCTGTGTGCTACATTTAAGATTACAGATGCTGAACACTGTCAGATAAACTGCTGTGTGGCAGCCCTGTATGTGCTGGATGTTTGAGAGAGAGGGAATGCACGAGCTGGCAGCTTTCCCCTGGGGCACTGAGGTGCTGCCTCAGGAGCCTATGGAAAGCCTGCTATAGGTGTAAGTGACTATTAGCTACAAGCTCTATCATCAGGTATAGAAGAAAAGCCCCCAAACATGAATGATCTACAGTCAATTTTGCAATTGCTGCTTCCTGAAGAGTCCATTACTGATTTAATGAAAGTGATGGATATTCAGAGCCTAAATCTTGAGAGTGGGGTAAAGCTGCTGTTATGGAATTCAGAGGTCTATTGTCCAAAAGAGAAAAAGAGAAGTAAAATCTTGCCAGTTTTTTGGTTGTGCTGTATACAGAGTTGAAGCTTTCTCCTTGTGCTCCTATTGCTTTTGCAGTGATGAATTGTTCTCACCCCCCAACAGCTGACAGCTGTACTGAGCAGGAGCTGCACTTGCTATCAGTAATGCTCTCGAGCACAAGCGCCGGGCCCACTTGAGATAAATAAAGTGGAGTAGAGGTTAGGCTCTCCAAATCTTAGTTTGCATAGCTTAATTATTAATTAATTAATTAATTAATCAATCAGGTAACAGAGGGCATTTTTAAAATTTGCAGTGAGAAACTTTCAGACAATGATGATTTCCTTCTTTTGGTATGAAACAAATTACTAGCAAGGGAGCACACGTGACATAATTGATAACAGAGATGTGGTCAATTCTTGCTTGTCAGACTTTGTATTCTGTAAGAGCATCTAAAATTCTTGTTTTGACAGAGTTTTTGAAGTGGATAATTGGATCCTTTCCTAATGAGGATGAGGTATCTTATTATTTTCAATCAGAAGGTATGACATTTTTGGCATTATTTTCTCAGTATTATTTCATTGCAATTTCAGGTATTCTGTTTGTTTAACTTTATGGATGGAAAGTGGAAAGTAGGTCTTTGCAGAATGGATGTTCTGCCTTGGAAGTTCTGTGACAAATCCCAACGAGCAAAGAAAAGTCTGTAACCTGTATAGGTTATGTCTGCTGTCATGCACACAACAAAATTCAGTACTTTCAAGATATGAGGTTTAGGGACAGTCAGAAGGAAAAGGTACACTTGATATTTGAGAGATATTTGGTGTTCTACCACCAGCTGTAGCTTGAAGAATTACGTTGTTCTATTGATTAGTGTCATTTTGCCACAACATTTGTATCACTGATGGCTGTCATATTAATGAAGATAACATTTAGAATTGAATTAGTCTCTAATGAACTTCCAGAACAATAGCAGTAACTCTCACAAGAAATATAATGCATCTGTTCCTTTAGCCCCAGGACACCTCATATATAATTGGCAACGCAAATTATCCAACTCAATTTTATGAACGTTATAGATATCTCATTTCCATGACCAGTCCTATTTTCAGGTAGGTAGAAAGCTGGATGTATTTCCCACTCTTGTATTTTAATATTTTCCACTGATTGTAATGTGAAAATTTCCCCCTTTCTTACCTGAAATATAGTTACTATATTAAGGTATTGCAAAAATAAGCCATAATATTATATCTCAGAAAACTTGCATATGTTCCCTTCACATTTTCTTTTCTTTAATAAAGACAGCAGAAAGAGAAAAGCAAAACATAATCAGACTGAAATTACTGAAATTACATATTTGCTTAAAAAGAAATCTACTAACATCATACTTAAGGACTAAGTTAAAAAAGGGAGAAGTAAATGTGGGACATGAAAATAACATTTCAGAATGCTACTGTTTGGGTGCACCACAGTTGTTTTTGAAGTAAAAATATTAAATTTTAAAATTTAAAGTGATGTGGAATATTATGGATGAATAACCTTAAATTCTCCAAGAATAGCCAGGCAATGTGACTTACCAGATTTTGCTGACAAAGCCAATAAAATTGCTGGAATTTCTGAGACATGAGGAGCTGAGCACTTCCAACAGCACTTCGGATCTTACCTAGGACTAAGCATACAAATAGGTTATTACCCATAAATGCTTTTGGCAGAAAATAAAATATCCAGCTAAATATATGCAGGTGAAAATCCTGTTTATTTTAAAAGGGAAGTAAATATTTGGTTTTGTTGCTTGTCTTTATACACATAAATATTTTTTTTAAAGACTGAGGTATACGAAAGCTCAGTGGCACCTTCTCTTTTGGCAATAATGAATAAATAATAAATGATATATTAATAAGTCAAAACAGCTTAGACTTTACTTGCTTAAGGAGGTAGAAAAAGCCAATGGACTACATTCAGCTTCCTGAAGTGAGCATCCATCAACCCATATGCTTTTGAAAACACTCTTAAATTTCAATTTTTCAAATTTCAAAATTCTATAATTTACATTTGCTCACATAAATTGAGAGCTGTTGAAATTGTCTTGCCTCAAGAATCAGCAGGATGCCTGTTCCTTCTGATGCCAAAGACACATGTACCTTAGATTTCATCTTCTAGTTCTGAGATTGCAAATTACTTCACTCACTACATTTGTGTGGATGATCCCTGGATGAGCTCTTTTTATCTGTTCTGAGGGTAAAGTTATTACATGCAACTTATTCCTACCATAAGGATTCGATCCTGACAGGAATTACATCTCTGAGACATGTTTGGTACACCCACTAGGAATTACAGGTTTTCTGCCCTGAAAATATACAAAGTCCTCAGCTCAGGAGCTTCAGACAAAGTGGGACACAAGCAGGTGCTCCAGGACTTTGCTGAGCCAGGCTGAGCTCCTGTGAATGTGTTGGTATTTCCTCAGTGTCTGTGAACATGCCCTTACAGTATTCACTGGGAAAAGAGACCAAACTCATTTTACCCGACTTTGTTTCCAAGAGTCATCTGTCTAAATTAAATTTTTTGAATGCTTTGTAATCAGTGGTCTGAGCTCAGCAGCTCAGCCATGTTAGGCATTTATTTTTAGATTAGCTGAATTTCCTCCTGGAGATGCCTCTATTGTCTTTCTATTGACAGTATTGCCTAAAGGGATTGGCTTATCCCTAAGAAACTAACTCATCCTGACTCCCACATTTCCTGGGATAAATACCACACTTTGGTCAGTAGCACCATGCTTTTCTATACCTTCCTACATATCCTTTCCTACACTTCCTTTCCTCCACATCCATCTCTATGATGAAAAAACATTTTTAAAAGCATTATAAGCTGTGGTTGCAATGAAAAATTTATTTTAGCTGTAGAATTTCCAGATCTTTAAATAATGTTAAAGATACAGAGAGGTGGGGTAAGGGTAGACAGGAATTACTCTGATATATTTTACTTCAATTTGGAGAAGCCAAGTTTGATAATTCAAACAGGATGGTGAGTGTGGATTAAAGCTGCAGTAATACAGCACAACTGATCTGCAGCCCTTGATATAGGAAACATTAAACTGTGGCAGGGCTTAACGTTTTATTGTTAGTTAGAATAAGTACAGGAGGGCATGTGAAAATGGTATTTTGGCAGTAGATTTGATATTTTAATTCTGCTTTCTTTAGACCAGTGAAACATCTGCTCACCTACATTAGGCAGCAAGAGATAATTTGAAAGTTTTGGGCTCCAGTTACAATATCAGTAACTTTCAAGGCATGTGGAGCTGCGGTTTTCAAACTCTATTCCATTTTCTGTTAGACAAACAGTACAACTGTGCCACAACACTAAATTAAACAGAAATATACATAATTCAACAGTCCTGTGTGACATCCATTGTGAAAGGGTTAAGTGGTTCAGGGCTACATGAGTAATTCACTGAGGTTTGTTTTTGTTCTGTTGGCCAAATGAAATAAAGCATTTTAATTGGTTTGGTGTTTTTGATCACCAAACCTCTCACTTTCCTCTACAGTGTTATTGGCATACCAAAAAGAATATTTTGAGTGTTAAAACCTGAAAAAACATACAAAAACATAAATAAAAAAGAAATGTTTCATTTGATCTGACACAAACTGCTTTAATTTGGTTTTCAACATTTTTAATAAAGGCAATGCCTTTAGCGACAAACAGCCTTATATCCTTCTTTTTTCTCTCAGTGATCTGTAGCACATTAGACAAACTCCCAGTGTGGGGTCAGAGGTCCTCCTATTCCAGGGTGAGGAATTGTGCTGTAGTAGGTCCCTGACATCACCCATTCCATGCTATATGTTCAATGATTCACTGGGCAAAAAAAGAGTGAGGATGACTCCACTGATGGTTGTATTGGTGGTCTCTAGTGAGTAAAGTTCACTTTTAGTTTTCTCTACTGAATTTTACAGTTCACAGCTCAAATACATAGTCTGAGTAAGGGGCACTGGTTTTAGCTCTTCTGCAGGAATGTAGATCCTGGCAGGACCTGTATGTGTCTGATATTTTCTAGTGAATCTCAGTTACCTGAACCCCCGTATTAAATAAACATTATTTTATCTTCATTATCATGAAGCATCATGTCAACAAGCATTAGTGACTTAAAGTCCAGTCAGACTGGTCAAGACTTGGGCAATGGCAATGTAGCATTTTGGTGGGATACGCATTTGTCAGGAATATAGGACTGGATGGCTGCATGTCCCACTGAGTCACAGTGCTGAATACACATGTATAATTACAGCCCTAGCATTTACTAAAGATCTAACTCTATTTCCATTTTAATAAGTAAATCAGATGTAATAAAACATAGAGGTTAGAATCTCTCATATTCATGCTACTCTGACTTGCTGTAATTAAATTAAAGTATTAAAACACTTCAACTCATAATCTTTAGCACAATATTAATAGACATCCAAAGCCTTGTTATTAATTTCATGCATTGGGGAATTATTCTGATGAGTGCAGATTGATTATCTCCATGAAAGAATGATGAATGTTAGAGACTGTAGAGGTTGAGATGTTTGGTGATGACTGGAAGATTTTTCTTGTAAATAAATGATGATAAAAATCTACCAATACACATAAATAGACATAATCTTCATATAACCTATATACCTCCTTCCATTAAGATAATGTTGTATTTGCCTAAATGTCAGGAAAGTCACACAACCTTAATTCTGCTCCCTGAAGCATAAGAAGCACTTAATTTTCATTGTTTGGTCCTGGATCACTTCAGCTCTGAAGATACACAAACCCCTGACCATGACTTCAGTAAAAGCAGGCTCAGGATTTACACCCTGGTTAGAGATTGTGTAAATTGCACAATGGTGTCTTTTCCCCTGTATGTGTGGAATTGCTTGAGGAATTCTACAAAGCCTTGTAATCAAAAATGGTTTCATATTGCAAAGGTAGGGGGAGGAAAGTTAGGTCTATATTGATGAAACTGATTATAATCTGATGCTGTAACTCTGATCTTGACAGGTTAAAAGCTCTGTTCAATTGTGCCACTGCTGCACCAGCAGTGAGAAACTACTAACAATCAATCTGCTTCTGGCATTCATTACTGTTTATTTAAATGACATGTTTTAATTTAAATTTTCATTCCACTTGATCATTCCATTTTCCCCTTATAATTGTAAATAAATTACTCCACAAACAATCTGAGAAAATATGCCTGAAAAAATATTGAAACTGGCATTTAGTTCACCATCCTAACTCAAAGTAGGGCATGATATTTTTCTAATCTCTAAATCTAAATTAGTACTCCTTAGAAATATCTTTTTCTATCAACAGAGCACGTAGACAGAAAAATAAATATATGATGTTCAGATGGCATTTTAGGACAACACAGCCCCCAGCTGGCATTGCTCTGGAGGGTAATGGAACCCTTGTTCACCAACTTGCTGCAAATTTGCTTTTTACCTCAAAAAAGCTAAATTCAAAAAGGAGAAAATTTCAGCAGAACAATACAAATGCTGGGAGGAATTCTTGGATGCCACACTGTAGGACTTTACAGACTGTTTCAGTAGAGTTAAGACATTCTTTAGTCATTCACAACACTCCAATTGGAAATTTAAATACCTCCTGAAGGAAAAGTTTGTGAAAAGAATTAGAAAATTATGTCAGTAATTTCTCTTTGGTTAAAGGATAACCTATATTTGGTCAAACAGCTAAGAAAGCTTTTATGGATAATTAATTCACGAATATACTAAAATCAATTGGCTGTGAGGGTTTTTTGTTGATTTTTATTCCCCTCAAATTATGGGAGATTTTGCTCTGTGTTTTCTATTACTATTCAGTTCTATTAGTAAAGCCTTTGCAGTACTGTGGAAATATCAGCTAGAGGATTAGCAAGGAATGGTCCAGTATCCATGGAAATAAGAGGAATGGGAGAGAGAGGTGATACTTTGAGCTCCCACTCTAATATCTTTATTTTTTCCCCACTAGAGATCACTTTACTGCTATGCCAGCAGAGCTCCTAACCACGATGCACAAGATACCAGCAAAACAACCTTTCTGCTGGCATCCTTCATCCTACAGGTAAGTTTTACACCTATCCAAGGATTTTCAGGTGAGAGTAAACTCTGTGGAGTTGTTCTCCATAACCAAGAATTCTAGTGGCCAAGCACGTGGCACGAACAAGCCCGGGGTGTTGTCTTCTTCCTCCCTCTGCCAGCCCCTGCCTGCCAGCTGTGGGCAGGGACTGTGGTTCCCTCCCCTGCTCTGCTCTCCCTGCTCCCATCACTGTGCTCATGGGATGCAGAGTCCTGACCCTCTTGGTCTTCAATAGCTTTGTGACACTTGCAATTGTTTTTCCTTGTCATCACCTACACAGTAACAGCCAAACACCATTTCCAGGGTGTAAAACTGCAACTCCAGTCAGCACCCATGAGAAACACATTTCTTTGCCTGGAGGCACCCTGTGAGTGCAAATGACCAGATGCCTAACCCTGGGAACTGCTACAACCACAAAACTATATTTTATACATATAAATGAACACACACACACACACACACACACAAACATATATAAATAATAAACAGAATAACTGCCCCCCAAAACAATATAAGAACTTTGCAGACACTTCAAAATAAAACTCATGGCAAATGACCAAATAAAACAATTCTTTAAAAAGAAGGAGAGAGAGGTTATTTGTGCTGCAATGATTATCTCTTTTTCTAAGACCTGATGAGTGAAGTTCTTAAAACAACATTCTGGGAGAAAAGCTACAGTGAAAGAAAAAATCAATATAGCAATCAGACAGCTTTTGGTGATCTCAGGGCTGCTGTGTTAACGCCAAAACTGAAATTGTTTTCTAAAATGCAGTTCTATTTTAACTGTTCTCACGTTTAAAACAAAATAGAAGTGGTATCATAAGGACAGCCTTCTCCTATGAGATGAGAAGCTATACTCAGTCTTCAGGTCCAATTAATATAGCCAGGTCAAAAAGAAATGATTCAGCATTAAGAATGACAGTTTGAATGTGCAAACTTTGCTGTGAAGTGTTTTGGGAATAGTAGCCTTGCTGGAAGATGGAAAACCATATTTATTTGCTTTTGGCTCAGCCATTTGTGTATATTTTCTTCAAGGAACTGGCAAATGTTTAAAATATGTCAAGATACATTTTGTGCTGGGATATCGTTAAACTTAAGTTCTTGAGGATATACTCCATATAAACTCTGTAGCTCAGACTGGGGATACAAAATGTTCTAAAGGCTCAACAGGAAAAAAAATTATTCACACAGAGTTTTTAGAATGCTGTGTAGCTCATCCCCCTGGTGAAATTAATTCTTTGAAAACTTCCTTTTACTTGATGTAAGTGCTATTAGATAAAGGGATACAATTTAAAAATAATGTAATTTGGAAATTATTTCAGGCAGATCTCTTGAAATGAGTCACACGAAAAATCAGAACCTTGGGATTCACTTTTGACAGTCAGCTGAACACAAATTCTGGCTTTGCAAACACTATGTAGACCTATTAGGGAGGTCAAAGTGTTCCCCTAAGCACAAGTAATTAACCCATTTCTTTTATTTTTAAAAGAGGGATTTCAAGGGTTTCAGTTGTATTTTATCAACTGTGTTCTCAGGGAATGGCTTTTTCTCTTCCAAATTAGAGTCTCTCTACAAACAGGGAAACAAAATCCCAATACTATGCTCTTTTTTTGACTGAAATGTTTCAGATTAAAAGAGTGTCACTAACCCCAAATATTAATAAAAATTACTGAAGTCCATATTTTCTTCATGTCCTATTTACAATTTACAGAAAACTACCTTCTTCATTGCCATTTCACCATGCAGCAAGGTGTTTCAGAGTATTTCTGGAGAGCAAAAGTGTAGGTTCACATGATGGGAAGGACAGTGGTTCTGCACCTGAGAACAGGTAGTCAGCTAAAGTCAGGTGATCCAAACAGTAACAGCTCTAACTGCCTCTCCATGTGTCTGAGTGAGGGAGAAGGACTGATGTGAGCCTGTGTCCATGGCTCATTTCATATGGCTGCAGCTTTGACCAGGGCTGTGCAAAGGAAGAGCCTGCAGAGAAAGGAGGCAGGAGAAGCCCAGCCTGTGTGCATCTCTTCCCTTTGCTCCCTAATAATCTTACTCTTTCAAAGGAGATCAAAGTCTTGCTCTTTGAACTTCAGCTTCAGAATGAAAACACTGATGTTCCTACATCAGCAGCAGGTGATGCAGGAAGCAGGTGCTTTGGCATTCTTAATGACGCCATTGAAACGTCAGTATTCAGCAGTGCAAAGACTTGAAGAATTGAAAAATAAGACATATGTGATAAAAAGAAATACTGGGGAATAACCATTATGAGAGGAGGCTTGGGAAGTCTTCCATAGGCTAATCAAAGCAAAAAATGTTATTATTTAACAGTCCCTAAGTGAGTATTAAAGTCTTTGTAGTATCAATGGAAGGGGAAATTCTGAGCTCTGCTCTGCCATGATGAAAATAAGGACAACACCTGCAGTCCAGAAAGCACCAGAGGCTGAAGGAAGGAAAACCAGCCTTACTCACTACCCCACCCCAAATCCTCTGTTGTTGCTTAGCACACTTGTGCACAATACAGCAGAGAAATATGACTGTAAAATAAAGAAACGATGACGTAAAAACACAGACATTCTTTGCTTTGAAAAGGTCAGTGCAAGAAATAGAAATTGGCCTTTTAGTTGCCATGCTGGCCTGGCTCAAGACCTGAGGGTACATCACAGCAAGAACTCATTGAGGGGGAACGAAGATGATCAGGAAACTACTCAGAGGTGATGGTGAAATTCGTAAGAGCATAGGGAAAGATGCTAGTAAGAAAACTTAATATGAATTCATTTGTGATCCGAGAAAATCTCAGCTGAGACAATAATTCAGATTGTCAGGGATTGAAATATTTATAAAACTGAGCCTGAAGAACAAGGATAATTGACCTCAAAGGGAATCACAGGGAGCTGGCTACTGAGTCCCAGGACCACTTTGATATATTACTATCATTAGTGCTGTCTTGGATCTTGTTCCAAAATAGTCTACATTATTTTTCACTTTATCCCATCACTCCTTTCAAGGTGTCCACAGGATGTGAGAGAATAATAATGATTCTTGACAAAATTGTAATAAGAAAATGCAGCTGAATTTTCTAATAATGCATATACCTGTCTAAGTGCAGAAATGCTTTAACTATTGTTCCTGCCTACTACTGCTTTCTGTTCTTCCAACAGGCTGAAGTGCCTGTAAAGGAATGGAAACATTTTTAAAATAGCTGCTTACCAAGAGGCAAAATCAAAGGTTTCAGGAAAAGGGCAAAACAATGTTCATGTAAGAACACCCTGTGGGCTCTGGCAAAGGGTCAAGCATGGAGCCACACAAGTGAGTGGGAAGGATGTGTCAGAGTTGGAGCTGTGGATGGAGCTATTGCACCATCTGAGCTCTCTGTGTAATACCAGACTTTGATCCTGCACTGGACTCTAGAGTTGGCTCTTTAACTACTTCCACAAAACCTTACTCTGGGAAACACCATCTTGTGCAGTCAGTTGCAGGACAGTGTTCTTGTATATTATGGCTCTTTGCTCCTACAGAACGAGTGAGGAGAAACCACAGCTCACAGCTTTATCCTAACAGATTTCATATTTTACCAATAATCTGTAAGAAAAGATACTGAAATGTTCTTACTTTCTTCAGAAAGATCATTTTCTTCTGCTTCCCTTTCCATTTCTTTGCACCATCCTTCCATTCTCTTAGTTTCAGTGTGTAGTAACTTCATAAACCAAGATCCGTCCCGCCGGCAAGGAGACATTCGACCAGTCTCTACTGTGTCAATGGCTGGCTCGAGCCAGGGCTCTGGTGGTGGAAGGTTTGAGGTGTCAACTGGGGTCCTGTAATCTTCTCTGTAGCTGAACAGTCCCTGTGTCCGTACAGTTCTCACTGCACTATACTGGGTGGGCGTGCTGGGCTCCGAGTGCTGCTGGAATGACGAGCCAAATTGAAGTCCCTTATCCTCCATGGTGATGTGTCCTGGAAAACCCTCCAGTTCCAGGTCAGCCTGGACAGCTGCTGTTACACTGTTTGAGCGCTTGAATCGGCCATGCCTTGGTGAAGAGGGAAGAAAGAAAAAATATTAAGATATATAAATAACATATGTTATGGGAAAGAGGCACAGAATAATGTTTCAGTGAGTAGATTCTGTCCTTCTTGTTGGACTTTATGTCAAACAGTTTTTCTTTGTGTATATCTCACTAAAACTAGATGGTGAGTAGCAACAGAGAGGAAAAACAAAATGCATAGTGGAATCATTGATCTAAGCAAGGGTACAAAAGAAAATAATTTAAATTATCTCTGGAAACAAATATTGATTTATTCTCATACTACAAAATAACTCGTATCATTACTAAATAAACTGGAAATAACTAGCAGAATTATAACTTCCTGATAAAAGTCTTTAAAGTATATATATAAAAAATTCTCAAATGATCAGAATTGTAAGTAGAAAAATCTTAAAAGCTGATCAGTTAGGACTTTTGAGAATCCTGCCATAAAAGAAAGATAATATGAGCAGGTTTAAGACTGTGGGTTGGGGTTTTTTTGGTCTTACAGGGTGCCCATTAAAAGTTGATTTTCCACTGTTATATGACACTTTTAGAAAAGCTTTGTGTTAAAAAGTTAGAGAAGCAAAGATTATTTGTGACATCTTTTCACACTGGAGTCTATTGTCTCAAATTATTTGTAGTCAGTGATGACAAAAGGCAATTAGCTGCCAGATACTCTCAGACAGCTGCTATGAAATGAGATAATAGTCCTGCTCCAGTACTTGACAAACAGTACCTGCCAGGGATAACCTGTGGGTCAGTACATGGGCCAGCAGCTTTACAAAACTAGAGAAGGACTGAACAAATCAAAAAGCTGGTTCTAGTTCAGAATAAAGGTACCATCCTAAGAATTCTGTCTCCTTGTGGACTGGGAAAGCCTGGATCAGCATGAGGAGTCTTATTGAAGGAAGACTGTTACAATACACAGCTTTTAGTATTTGTTCTGTCAATAATGAAATTATATTAAGCCACTACTTCAATTTAATACTTTCACTCCCTTCCCTCCAATTAAAAACTGGAAAGTTAGATAAATGTGAAGCAACTACTAAGTAATCTCCACAAATTTTACCAAATGACAAGAATGCAGATAAGAAATTTGGCTTTAGGGATTATTTAGTGGCAGCACTTGTCAGGTGTCACTTATTAACTGTTTACAAATGCATTTTGTGTTATGAAAGACTACAGATTTTTGAACATGCTTAAATTACCGTTTTTCATCTTCCACTTGTATTCCAACAGAGTGGTATTCCCGTAGGCCTCTGCTTTCAGTATCTGAATCAGTTGCTGTTTCCACCTAATTCAACACAAAAGATACATCTGCAGAGTGAGCATTGACAACTCAGCACAATTTTACACACACATTCAAAATTAATTATATATTTCATCTCTTACTGCTAAGAAACAGCTAGCACAGTAAAATAAATGCAATAGGTATTCAGCCTGGTATTGTTTTGATGCTGTGTCTTATTAAAGTTTTGCACAAGTACTTCTGCCATGTAATTCCCTATTTCAAACCCAAGCAGAAGCAATTACTCAGTTTGGTGGAATCAGGGAGTAAGCTTGGTCTGGAAGGGCTGTTCTTAAGAATGAGGAATCCACAGGGTAACCCCTTTTTATATTATTATAAACCAGTCTCATTATACTCCTTGATTTACAAAATAAAATAAAATCTCAAGTAGCTCCATAAGCTTTTGAGTGATAAAAAGAAATGGCGCAATGAAATTTTATCGATGACTGTGTTGACAAATATAAAACCATTAAATGATGTGAGGGATACAGCAGAACGCCCTATCTCACCTTTTTTAATAACACAAGCCTGAAAACGCTGTATCAAGCAGGCAATTTGTACACTTTTTATAGCATTCCCATCTGAAATACACTTACCAAAATATATTCACAGTAGTTTCCTTCCTGACTGAGACTTGCGTTTGCAAGTTTCTGTGGGATTTTATATAGCACTCCCCACCACCACACCGCCCCCAAGTCTCTGACACAGACAGAGCAAGTGCTGCAGTATGCAAATCATACTGTACCGAGGGAGAGGCAGGAAAAAAAGAAAAAGAGTAAGAATTGGCTTCTCCTTTTGAATGATATTTTCACTGTTAAATAAAAAAAATAAATTATAAACCGTTTTTTTTGATATGCACACTCCATGTGTGAATTTAAAGAATATATCTGATGATAAAGATAAGAAAAGTTTTACCCTTGCAGCAGTCACAGGCATCTCTGGAAAGAGCCTGATGGTCTTTGCAGCTGTGTCTCAGCTGCACAGTCCAAACCCCACCTGATTTCTGAAGGGATCCAGAGACAAGGTGGGAGGAGGGTGGGAAATGAGTGAGCACATGTGAGGAAGGCAGTTGCTGGTAACTTCTCCTTCCATCTTTAAGCTGTAGCTTAGTCTGCATTCACATGGAAAGGAATTGCAGCCAGCAATGAGTACACATTCATATTTACCTGTCTGAGTCCTGGAGATGTTCATGAGAACAGCTAATTTGGTAAATGTGAAAGGCAGGCTCGAACTGTGCAGCATAGCAACAGGCACAGGTGTGCTAAAATCTCTGGCTATCAGTGTAACAATAATCCAGGAAAGACACATTTCCCAGCAATTCCCTTTATTCCACATAAGGTCTAGGGGACAGTGCATGCTGCCATCTGTTTCCACCCTGGCAGCTGCATGGAAGCTGGCTGAATTCATTTTGATGGGCAGTGCATTGAGAGAACTAAAATATCAGACTTGGTAACAGTCTCCAGAATGTGGTTTTGTCAGTATAAAAAGAAAGATTCCCCTTGACATTGGCAGTAAAAAAACCCCTTGACCACAGAGGTAGAAGCTTGGAGGAAAAAAAGACAGAACAACCCACTGAAATGAGAGGCAAATTGGTTTCCTAGTTAAGGTGGATCTTGGCTGCAACATGAGTGAGAAGCTTCAGCTGCTTGGCAGGTCACAGTCTCTGAAACAGCATTGCTCTAAGCAAAGCAGCCACGAGGTCCAGTTTTTAGCATAGAGATGTCTTTCAATTGGGAAATGCAGACTTATCTATAGCATAGAAGAGTCCAAAAGAGCCTTAAATAACAAATTCTAGTCTAAGTGAGGGACTAGGCACTTAATCCTTCCAGTGATTTGAGGAAAGCTGCATATAAAACATATTCATTCCCTGAACTGACTGGGCAAAGAATGAGGTGCTCATGTAGGCTGTTGGGAGGAGCAGAGAGGCAAGTTACACTTGCAGCTTTGACTTCTGCAATGAGACCTCAGTCAAGTATGGGTGGAAAGGTTTTGAAGAATGAACTCAATTTATTCTCAGAGGTAGAGGACATGATTGAGAGGGGACCTTATAAATGTCTACAGGTATCTGAAGGGAGAGCATCAAGAGGATATTTCCAGGCTCTTCTCAGTGGTGCCAATCAATAAGACAAGAGGCAATGAGCAGAAACTGAATACAAGGAAGAACTCCTTTATAGTGTGAGTGACCCAGCCCTGGAACAGATTGCCCAGAGATGCTGTGGAGTCACCCTCCCTGGAGATATTCAAGAACCATCTGGATGCACTTGTGTGCTGTGTGCTCTGGGATGACCCTGCTTTAGCAGGGAGGTTGGATCAGGTGAGCCAGTGTGGTCTCTTCCAACCCAGCCCACTCTGTGACTGTGTAGTGAACAAGAGCAGGTAACACAAAATGCTTAGACTGTGGCTCCTGGTTGCACCTGTAGGAGTGCTAGCAGGAAGAAGAGTCCAAGGTGGGGAAATATTTTCTGGAGGATGTTGTTTGATGTTGAAAGCCATAACAACATCTGGAGTGATCAGGAAGTCTAAATTGTTGCTAACAGCTATGGTAGTGGGGTTCATTCCAAAACAGTCAGTCAGTCTGAGCTAAATCATATAATTTAGGAACAAATTGCCCAGAGAAGTTGTGGATACCTTATCTCTGGAAGTGTGTTTGAGGCCAAATTGGATGGGGCCCTGAGCTCCTTGGTCTAGTGAAAGGTGTTCTTGTGGAAGGGGGGTGTAACTAGATGATCTTTAAAGTCCCTTCCCACCCAAACTATTCCATAATTCAACTGTATTTTATTATTCTATTGAACTGGGCCCAAAGGAAAAGACCATCATAATTTCTTATTACTTCCACTTGTTGATCAAATTCCTTAAACTTGTTCAGCTGACCTGCAACTTCAGGTGATGGTGTAGTGATGCAGGCACAGGCTCCACAGGGTTACAAGCCTTAAGGTTTGACAAGGGAAAAGAGGTTTGTGGGTGGCCAGAGTGAAGAAGTTGAGCAGATGGGAACAAGGGATTTATCAGGGCCTTCTGCTCACTCACATGGCTCAGCATGGAAGGGCAGGGCATTGTGTGCCAGTTCAGATGTGAGACAAAGCCAGAGAGATGAGCCAAGCTGACACGTCCACAGGTCAGTCTTTGCCTTCAGCCTTTCCAAAGCGCTGCACTTCCTTCAGAGAAGTGATATCCTTAGGAGGAACATTTTTATATAATGTGCTCCTTGGTATCTAGGGAGTGAGTCCCAGGCTATGAGGTGTAGGCCAGATTCCTGAACACAGAAATAGGGTAAGGAGGGTCAATGGTATCACACTCATGTGGGTAACATATGGCTAGCAACAGTCTGGAGGTGAGCAATGGACAGAGAATAGACTTTGCTTTTCACAGAGATAGCTCAGCAGCTCAGACATAGTGTTGTTGGAAACATGATGGTCTAAAGATATAAACAAAGAAAGGCCCCTACAGAGAACATCAATTGGTCCATCACTTTTTTTTGGAACAAAGCAGGCAGACTTGCAACACACACCCTTCTTCCTTATTGCATATCAAAAACATGCCTGGTTTTGCCAGCTACGTTCTTTGGTTTAGTCAGAAATAGCAGGTCTGCTTTTGAACTCTGCTTCTGATGTGTGGAGGCAGATTTGCCTTTTATATTTGGAATGGATTGGTATCTCACTATTGATGCAACACATCAAGAAAAAGTCTTTTTCATCTATTTGTTTTCAAGTGTTTTCTTACTGGCATTTCACCTGGAGATACAATCCTGAATAATTTACCCAATATGCAATTGATACCTAGAATTCACAGGCACAAATGAAGTAATATGCTCTAAAATTTTATTCAAAAAAATTATCAGAAAAATGATAATCCAGGTATTGAAATAAAAATTATATTACTTATCTCTAAATATAAACTCCTGCCAAATTATCCTTCCCTCCAGCTTGCCAAGACTGACACTAACTAAATGACTTGATGATTGCCTTGATATTTTAATGCTTTCATTTTCTCACTATGCCTTGTAACAGCAGGAGAATGCAAATTGTGTGTGTGTGTGTGTGTGTGTGTGTGTGTGTGTGTGCAGGCAAAATCTAGGACTGCAAATATTTTAACAACCAACAAAATGTAAAATGGAGACAAATATCAACACAAGTAAAAGTGGAAAATAAGACAATAATTTGCAATCATAAAGTAGAAAAAATGAACAAATAAATTACATTGCTGTATGACAGTTATTATAAAGATTCCTGCTAGAAAACAGCAGGAAACTCTTTAATCAGATTGGCCAGGCTAAACTCAAATGAGCAGAGGATAACAAGTAATACATTTGGGTTGATTGTGTGACTCTTGAAACTCAAATAAGTCATACCAAATCTGTTGTTATTCTCCTTGATTCATTATTGGTTTAATATTTATATGGGTTCTAAAAGCCTTAATACTTTCAAATTGGGCTACAGTCTCAGTAAAGCAAAATAACATGAAAAAATTTATCTTTGTATGTTTATGATGGAGTCTCACACAAAATAGGAAAGAAAAAATAGTCAGTCATACCAAAAGCAGAAGGAGTAGATCTAATATAGTTCATCTTTCTCATTGCAAAAAAATAACAAGTTCCTTAAAAATTGTCATTTTATGCCATGAAAAAATGTTGTCTTATGTGCTCATGTCCACTAGGCTTATAATATTAATAACAAATGTAATGTAGCATCTTGAGATTTTTTCTGTCTTATCAATGATCCTTGTGAGTCCCTTCCAACTCAGGATATTCCATGATTCTATGACTCTATGTCTTCCCTTTCACGAAGACATAAGTGTCCCCTTCACACTCCTTGCTGTTGATTCAAGGAGCAGACAATACCATTAATCCTCAGAGATCAGTCACTGCTGACTGATACAGCTCTAAATTTGAAAACTAAGTATCAGATACTAACACTACCTTGGTAATAAGTAAATTATAGAAACACAAAATTGTTTGAATAAATGCAAATCACTATTGCAAGTACCTCGCTTGTTATAATCAGTTTATAGGCATTCATTATAGCAAAAAATGCATGAAATAAATCATTCTTACAAAGTATTTACTATGTTTTTTAGATAATATTTTAACTACTCCAAAACCAATCTTTATCTCTGTGTTAAAGCCTTATTCTGCTCTTAAACATGAGCACTGCAACTGCAATAACATTGCAGCATCCTAAAAATTCCAGTCTAAGCTTCTATACATACTGTCTCAAAGGTAGACTTGAAGTTAATATATTCAATGCATAAGAAAACAGATTTTAACCTGTTGACTTTCACTTCTCTCTCATAAGCATTAGTAGTAAGAGTCCTTCAGGCCACATTATCTCTCCCCATGCAACTTCACTGCCCTCAATGGGTTTTCACTGCTGTAACCAATTTATTCTATAATTAGAATTTAATAAACAATCTCTCTGATGATGTACAGGAAGGGAAATAATTCACCCTTCCTCTCTTGCATAGGCTTCTCAGTGATAACAAGACTAAAATACAGTAGAAAACTCTACTTTTGACACTAGATAAAGTACAGGTAATTGTGAATTCAGATAACCATTTTTAGGTATGGGGGAGACCTTATTTGTATGCAGTGACTTTAAAGTAGGAAAAATACTTCAAACAAAACTGCAGTACTAACTGCTATTGTTTTCCTTCACTGATGGGATACTTGAACCAGCCAAAAACATACACTTTCAAAATAATTCTTAGAAACCTGGCAAAATAAACCTATACTTTCATGCTTGTGAGATTTTTTATGTCTCACCAATGAGCTCCATTTTGCTACTCTGCTACATCCCAGCCAGACATCTGGACTACTCAGATATGTGGCATGGCACAGTAACTGCTAATTACCAAAAGGAGCAGCTTGAAAACTTCCCCTGATCTTTTAAGAAAGGACTTTTTACTAAAAATACAAGCCAGAGTTTAGAAATGGGATTTATGTCAAGCTTATATGAGATTGTAGCAAGAAAATAATGTACACAGTAGAGGCTACTGATAACATTTTTTGGTGCATTTAATGCTAAGTGGTAAATTGCTCTGAACCACCAAATATTCACTGACTTCCTCAGGCAAAGGACTTCATACACTCCTCTCACAAAAGCACAGTCTAACAGTCATTTTAGGAGGAGAATAAACAATACTTACTTCTATAACTTTGGATCATTTATGATCCAAAGACCAGTGTAATCAATGCAAATATTTCTTTTGATTGCTGTGTATACACTGAAGTAGAGCACTGACAAAGATGGCATAACCTAAACTGTACAAAGAAAATGTAGGTGTCTATCTAAGTACATTTAACATATGGGTACAAAATGCTTTGTGTTAAATGGGAATTCTAGTTTGAGAGTGAAAATATCATGAACAATGTTTTTACCATGTGACATGAATAATTTCATTAAAAAAAAATATATATATATATAAATAAATTGTGCAGAAGATCCCCTTTTGTCACAAACCCCCAGAAATCTTAGGCAGGTGAACTATTGCATTAATCTCCCTGGATACAGCCTTCAATTTATAAGAAGGATTTGTTTAACGTAGATTCTGGAGATTATAAAAAACCCACTAGGTATTTTGAAGCGTGATCTTCTGATGATAAATGAAGATGACTGAGTCCATTCTCTACGCTACAATTAGTGCTTGTCTCCAAAAATACCACCATGAATCAGCCTTCACACTTAGAACATTTGTTTCCATCTCATTCGTTTCCAGGGTTTCTGTTCATTTTGAGAAGCCTTGATGTCTTTTAAATAGAGAAGAAACAAAGGACTGCATGTTTTGAAGTACTTGAAATAAATAGGAGGAATTTCTTGACATGTTTTCTCATATATTTCACATTCCCAATGCTTTTAATATGAAATGGTTTATAACTAGAGCAGATTTGAAATGTTAATCATTAGCATATATACCAAGGGTGTGCAAAAGAGCGAGGAAAATCCTGGAAAATATCTTAGCAACAACCTTCTTCTGATTTAGTGCTTATTTTACTCTTGACAATCTCTACTCTCCATTTTAATTCAAATACTTTGATTAGTCTTTTGCTGTCATGATAGAAGACAGATATGAAGTTTATAGCTACTAGTATTGCAAGGGTTTTGTTCTTTTTATATCTGAATATTCTTTCAATTCCTGACTAAATTTTTAATCTCAAAATCAGTATTTTGAAATTCATTTGAATTGCTAAGTTAGCATTTTTTTTCAGTGCCTATTGACATGCCTGACAATATTTTTCTTGATTTAAATATGTCAGTGGAAGAAATAAAACAAATAAACAAACAAACAAACAAACAAATAAACAAACATAAAACCCCGAGGGCTCCCAGCTATTTTCTGGAAAAGCTTCATTTCCAAAGCTTTTTTTCCTTGTTCCAAATTCCCATCTGGGATAGGACTATACTGTGAGACGGATTAGTGTTTCTGTGCTGTTCTCTGTCCCTGCAGATGGGTGCTGCTGATGTTCATAGTAACTCCAGTGCCTCCCTAGGAGCTTGGGTTCTGTGTGCATGTGAACACCCACCCTACTGGCAGCTGCCTAGCATGCCAGGGCTTTTTAGAAGGACTTCTGTTCACTCCATGTACACTACACAAATCATGTATCTCGAAGACATGGAAGCCCCAGGGTGGGTCCATTGCACTTCCACTCGCAGTGGCACCGCTGGTCACTCCGTACCTTTGTTCCTCTCTGCTCCTGTATGAAGCTCTCTTGGCAAACATTCTCCCATCAATGTGTTAAAGGAGTGGAACATTAAAAAATGCGCAAATTAACCATCCTGATAGCAAAATAACTAATGCAAATAAATGCAAATTCAATGCATTACCCTGGCATGGCATGCTAATGAGAAAACAAGTCATTTAGTCAATCAAGGAAATATGCAAATAAAAAACATCCTTTTCCAAGGTACTTTGAACAGAAGCCTAAAAGAAATTAAATACTGCAACTGTACTTTGAGTGCATAAATTACAATTTGTGTAGTTTGCAATAAGAACATTCTACCTTGTGTTTTTATTCAGTATAAACTTTTCAATAGCAATATAACAAAATGCATTTCCTATTTAAAAATACTGCAGTAATGTATTTTTTGCACTACTGTGATATTTGAAGCTAAGTGCTGAAAAAAATCCCAAACAACTAAAATGTGTTCAGGATACTGTTGAAAATTCAACCTGATCTAATGCCACATACAATGAAGCAGTTTGTATTGCTTGAAAGATAACCAACAGCTCACTCTTCTAAGACCTGCTGTTGCAAACTACATTTGCCTTTCTCCATGTGTGCATGTGAGGACCAGTGTTACAGGCCAAGTGTCAGATGACAAGTTGCTATGGAAGATCCACTGCCTCCATGGAAATCATTGCATGGGTATTTTTGTGTTGTTGTGGATTAAAAGCACATATTATTAAACACAGTACACATAAAGAAGGGTCAGGGCCCAGTGAAAAGTACTGGTCATCACCTGTAGTAATAAACAGGAGCAAGCAGCGTAGTCAAAGTTCCAGAATTAATTGCTGAAATATCAGGACTGACCAAATCAAGACATCAATATTGATAAATAACACCATGCACAGTTGCTGTAAAGGGGAGATAAGAACACCACCAGATACTACTCCTTTCTGGAGAGTAAGTTTCAGGTTAGGGGCTAAAAGGTACCAAAGATTTCTCTGCTGCTCCTGTGAACTTTTCAGTGTTATCTCCCAAGCTCCCTCTCTGAACAATTTAGGTTACACTAATTACTTTGTAAAACACTTGAAAAACAGCCATCTGAATATTTTGCCATGGCTGTTAAATTGAATTCTACTCTTCTGCATCTGAAGAATCAGAAGCAAATGCTTCTATGTCAAGGAAATGGACAAACAGCTTTCTGGCAAAGCTGATTCCTTCCCATTAGCCTAATGCATTATGGAACAGCAAAATTACAGCATGCTAAAATGTTAACCTGTAAAGTTCAATCAGCAGCTGTGACATGCTTAACCCAAACACTTTTCTATGAGCATAGTATGGAATAAATGGAAATGCAATTACTACTTTTTAAATAAAAGAATATACTTTCTTTTATATTCTTGTATATTTCTAATATACAGGCACTCACTGGGCTTTTTTGCACGGATGATTACCTTCTCAAGATATAAGTTGCTGTCTCCACAATACCTATGTCAAAATATATGTCAGTTTCTCTATAGCTAATCTAGCAAAAGTAAGCACAAAAGTGAACCCAGTGATGTGAAAGGGAATATTCAGCAGAACAGAAGCCTAAATTTTCCTCTATTCCTGTCTCAAAGGACTTTACATTCTTTGCAAGTTTAACTTTCTGATTTTTTATCATTATTTGGTATTTCCTAAAGATTTGAACAAATGACCATTTCTAGCTATCTAGTACTTACCATTTAGTAGAAGAAATAGCAATCAAAATTTGCATTTGGAATTGTCTTATTTCATTTGCCTGAAACAACAGAACTTGACTGAGCTTTCCACAGCCTGACACACATTTTGTCAGGTGAAATAAATATTGTGGGTTTTGATGGACAAATGGAAGAATGCTCCAAGACTGTGTTTATTAATGTTATTTCATTACTTCCATCTCTAATTATGCCGTATCTACAGCAGAACATTTCTTTCTCTTTTTTTGGTACCTTCTTCCCAGCACAACTCAAAGGGCAAGGGTCTCTTTTTAGGTAGAATAGTTGAAGATAGAGTGGCTTTACACATTTTCCAAGGTCAAAAGAGAAATAAAATGGAAAAAGTACAGTAAAGCATTTTAAAGCTCATGAAATTCTATAAAAAGGACTGTGAATTCATGGAGGGAAGGAGATGAACATGCTGTTCACCTGTAGCTCTGCAGTATAATTTTCATATCAAGTGTTAATGACAGGTAACCTCCCTAGAGATTTATTCATTCATTTTCTCCTAGGTACAGTGTATTAGGTGAAGACTTTCCTGCACAGCCACGATACGAATTGCAATTAACACTGAGCAGCCAGGGGTTGTTTGTTGGATTATTAGAGCAAATGAAGCTGAATGACTCATTCCATGCTATTTACAGAAAGGAGACAAGCCATTCATCACAGGCACACGTTAATGACAGACTACCTGGATCCCTATAGAGGAGCGCCGGCTCTTCAGAAACTCCTCTGCCTTTGTCACGAGGATGGCCTTGTCGCTGGTGCGGATGGCGCTGCCCTGGCTCTCGGCCGCGTGGCGCTGGGCAGCCGCCGTCTCCAGGGCCAGGTTCATGGCCTTGTTGCTGTCCAGGCTGTCGGTGGAGTTGTACATCCCTCGCCCGTCCTGCGGCCACGGCGAGATCCTCTGGGCCCGGCCGTCGTGATACGCATCCTGGGTGGATTCCGTGCTGCTCTGCGCCGTGACGGAGATCAGCGGCTTGGACGTGGTACGGGGGGGTACTGGCGGTGGAGTTTTCTTGTAGCTTGGATAAGTTACAGCTGTGGAAAAAATTAAAAGAAAAAAAAAAAAAAAAAAACAAGTAAAAGAAAAAAGAGAGAAATCAAGATTAATCCGATGGAAATTTGACAACAGAAATTACCTTAAGATTGTGCTACTTAAAAATTATGATGATGTAACGTAGTGCTTTTCATGAACCTTTATTTGAAAGTGTCTCTCAGAGTCAGATGTGTATCCACAGAAACGTATTTCAACAAGGAAGAAGGAAGGAGTGGAAATGGGAGTCCCAAATTACAGTGAAGATGAAAGAGAGTTAGTGAGGATGTGTGTGTTAAGACATGTGCTGGGTAAGTACACACTGAGGCTTCTGAGATTACTGGATTAAGGTCATAAGAGAAATAAAGGAAGATTTTTTCCCCCTGTTCTTGTCATCTGAACTGTGAGCTTTGTATGGATACAGTATATTAAGAAAATAGCATTAATATACTGGAACAAAATATTATTCATCAAGTTCTACTTCATGGTATGCCACACTTTAACCTTTTAAAATCCTCCCAGAGGCACTGGCTGGAATTAGGCAAGGTTGGCTACTTACTTGTGTAAGAAGCATACATTTTAAAAATATCCACAATACAGTTAATAAAAGGAAATTCAAGGCATGTTAAAAATATTGTAATATATGCAAAGCTATTAAGACTTTGATGAGCAGAGCAGTTCTGAGGCTGGTTTAACATAGATTCTGTCTTCCAGCACGAGGCTCAATAAAACATCCAAGAAAACTCTACAGATGCAGAACTGTGCCAATATTGCTTCCTTAAGAATTTTAAAAAATTCATAGAGATTAATATTTAGTCATTAATATCACACAGCTGAATTTTCTAATTGTCTAAGCCCACTATACACATTTTCATTTTTTTAATTGGTACTAATAAGAGTATTTCTGTTGTGGAAGAGTATTTTCCTCAAAGCACATATAACCATAATTTATAAAATTTGCAACTGATAAAAAAAATGCATCGTGATATGTCTGTCTTTATTCCTGTATGGGGAAACCAAATCCAATTCACTTCTTTTATAGTTACAGGAGTAAGTTTGCCTTTGTCTAGTGTTACTAAATGGAATGACATTGCAACAGTGACTTGGGTAACCTTGGAATTGGTGTTACTTGAGTACAAAAGGGATTCCACAGGAGTTCCTGTACCCATTACACTGGTATGGGCTGATGAGCAACAAAGTCAGCCTCTCCAATTGTGTTTTTTTTATAGATGTTGCAGCTATCTGGAGTGAAGAGATTGGCTTAGGAATTAACGCCTCGGACTGCTAAGCCTGTATCACCAGGCAAGCCCGTGTGAACAGTGAGCCTAGAGAAAATGGCTCTTAAATGCTGACTCTTGATAATCATAAATAAAAGTGTTATCATACGTAAGAGAGAGCAAGGCAGAGCTAGGAAGTGAAAACCTTCATTTCAAAGAGCATTTTGAATTACTATTGCTGCTGCTCAGTTCTGGTAGAGGTTTAGAGCCTTGCTCTGAGCTAAATTGCTCTAACAGAGTGAAACACTTAAAACACATGAAACATGCTCTTCAGAATCTGAGACTGTGCTATTTTTGAAGTGCCATTTTGTCATCCTATCACCAATCTTATCTCCTGTCAGTTTTGTAACCAGCAATTAAGAAGAAAGAAAAACTCAATATTTTTCAGATGCTTTAGGGAGTACAGAAAGTTCACAGAAGGGGGAGGCTGTAAAGCCTGGAAATTAAGAGTGTCTAATGAACTCAAGCAGTGGGTCTGAGGAATGTTTCCACTAAGAGAGTTGCCATAATTCTGTTCCCCAACCTTCCCCCTGCAAATGTAGATGCAAATGTGCTGCAAAACATTAGAAATAGAGACAATGGGGTGAAATAGGGTGAACGATCTCCAGCACAGGAAGCCAATTCTACCTGTAATATAAGACAGATTATCATTGTGATAACTACTTTACTGTTTTTTACATCTGTCTTCATTTAAAAGGATAGCAGTGAATAATGAAACATATGGTTAATGTGATAATGAACATCACAACCAGGTATATCCCTACTCCTTGAGCAGCAGATCACTTCTCTGTCTAATGAAATAACTGTTAAACTGCTTTTGCAACCCTTCATAGCTGACTTAATCTTCATTTACACTTCTAAAAAAGAAAAATTCTCCTTGTGGCAAAACCAAAAACCAAAAAAACCCACCCGTTTTTCTCCCCCTAGGACTGAATATTTTATCCTAAAAGTGTCTGATTTAAAGCCACCAAGTATTAGAGTAATTTCATTGTTCTGGCAAGCATTTGATAGTGAACACTAAGCAGGAATTAAAAATCCCAGAGATGTTCAACAAGTAGAAGAAACCAGGAGAAAGACTGGAAGTTTGTGAGAAGCTGGCTACATGTTTATAGTGAAATATGGCAGGAAGAAATCAAATTAATTCCTATACAGTCACAGAGATCAAATATTGAACAGGGAATAAGAAAAATCCATCTCTACACTGTTAATGAGTTCATATCTGGAATAACAGTTTCAGAGAAAGAAATCTGGGACTAATTGAAGACTAACAAAAATCAAGTAAGAGGATAGAGACATGCATTTGAGAGTCAAATCTTGCTACCAAATTCTATTTGCTTTAATTATTTAAGTGGTTCTAGTGAAGTAAATGGGATAACTTGGCATGTGTTGCTGACTTAAGAGACAACTACATAACAGATTAGGGTCTTGTTAAAGGAGAAAGTAACACAGTAATCCATAGTTTACTGTTCATTCTTGGGTTTAGATCTCTAATAAATAAGTATTCCCTTAAGGTCTGAAGCATGAAATTTTATGTCACTTGCAAATTGTTTCCATTAATAATGGCATCTGGGAATATTCCTGTTATCAACAGTAACACTTTTCCATCATATCTAATTCTTTTCCTGGCAGTCGTAAATACAACACATTATATATGGGCAGAAACACTTCCTTCTCCTAATATAACATGAACTTTTTATTTATCATCTGCTTATGCTGATGGACAGGGCTCCTGTCCCCTTTGCATCATTCTCTACCTTGTAAATTTTATTTGCCTTAGTAGCTATTAGTCCAAAGCAAGCATATAAAACCTCCTCAGCACTGCTTCATGTCTTCCCCATTTTTTAGTCATCATTCTGCAACCTCCAGAGCTATGGAGGATTTTGCTGACCCCACAGAGAGGGCTGGTGCTGGGCAATGCAGTCCTGGGGCACTGAGCACTGGCTGAGGACAGTGCTCCAAAACTCCAGGGGCACTGGTGATGAGAATTGAACTGGGAATGAGAAGATTGGGATGAAGAATTCTTGTCTTTGATGCAGACAAGCTGGGCCTCAGAGGCAGCACAGCAGCAGGGATGGGACACAGCGTGGGGCAGAGGGCAGAGCTGCTGCTTCAGCCTGATTTAAACTGTGGACTTGAGCAGATGCCACAGGCCTGCTCCACGTTTGGACATATAAAACAGCAATCCAGGATAACCTCCTGCTGCTTCTAGCGTTGACCAAAGATTTCTTTCATCTTTTAGTGGTTTTAGTGTGCATCTCCTGAACATTCCTGATATTTCTCTCACCAGCCCAGCTGCTGAGCAATGAGGCTCAGTCAAAGTAAAAACAACAGCCTTCTGAAATGCTGTTAATCAGTTTGAAAAATCCATAGCTGCTCTGAAATGCAAAGAAAAAGAAAGTAGATGGCACAAGACATACATATGTCTTTTTATGAATAAACTAGAAAAAGAAACTAAAATTTTCTTTCCAGTTGTATTCAAAGGCTATCTTGATATAAAAAGCAGAAGTTATTTTTTGCCTAATTTAAGAAAGTGGGGAAAATAGTTTTCAAAGTTCAAACATACATTCTGTCTCTCTCTATTAGCTTATAATAATCAACCAAAACTTATAAAAATGGTAAAATTCTGTTCTAATTCTAAACCATATGGCTATTTCAGACTTCCATTTGAATCAAAGTATTAACTGCTTAAGTTACTTGCCCCACTTCAACATAAACATGTGCAATTTGCTCCACTGGATTTTCTTTTAAGGAAGGGCATTGTTAGAAAAATGGAGAGAAAACAAAATGGTTCTGGTGCTCCTTCATCGTGGGCTGGACTAAACAATGATGCAATCCAGGTATAAATTGTTCTGGAGAAATGGGCAGGTAGCAGTGCAGCATAACATGCCTTAATTTGTCACCCAGTCAGGAAAAAGTGTAAAGCGTCAAATTTGGTTTGTCAGGACTGATATCTTAACTGCCAGACCCTCACATACACAGGATTGCCTACCTGTGCTGAATTTGGCACAGAGGTGGCTACAAATGGCCTGTTCTGTAAACCACATTAATTTCTTTTATATGCTGTGTGATCCAGCCAGGCAGCATCGGTCACAACCATATCAGGCACTATGGCAATTGTCAGGAAGACAATTCCAGCACTGGAGAACTGGCAATTTGGTGGTCTGGATATACACAGCAGAAACACAAGGAAGATTTCCTGATAATTCATAAGCAACAGTTTAACTGATATAGCTGGAAATACAATATCCCTCTAAATCTATACTGCATTTGTCTAAACTTGCTAAAAGTTACTGTTGATACAGCCATAGAAACCAGTTACTCTGCCCATATTTCAGTGCCAAAAAAGATTATACTAGAAATAAAATTACTTAAATAAATCAATTTACATATAACTTTGGATTAGACCTTCTCAGACACAAGGCTGTAGGAGAAATGTGATCTATTTGATGAAATAGCAGTAGCTGTGGATGACATTCAGAACACCTTTCAAAAGGCAGCCTTTTAATAAATCACCATTTTTGGTCCATTTGCAAGAGAGAATCACCTGAGGGGTTTTTACAAATCAATATAACCATTAAGCACTTGGTCAAAATAACATTATTTAGGCTGAGATCACAAAGTTAGCTGGATGACGAATTTACATGAAAGCACCATCAATTAAAGGAAACAGTTGTCCCTTATGACGCAGGGCAGGAGAGAACTGGATTTTCTGTGTTGTGAGGAGGTTTATTCAGAAGGAGGATAATTACTCTGCAGGGAGCTCGGAGCTGCCCTGGAGGCAGAGGTCCCAGGGGGGTGTTGCTGGAGGCACCCAGGGCTCCTCTGAGGAGCCACAGCACCAGGAGAAACACAACACAGTGCCCAGGCTGGCACTAGATCTGCTTTGCATGGGGAAGGTGAACACCAACCCTGAAATTATTTCAGCAGAGGAAAAAGGGACCTTCTCATAATGAAAACCCACAATCAAATCTACTCCTGTATCTAAAGAGTACTCAGTTTTTGGAATAGTCTTTTGACCATGGTGTATCCTGTTCTAGCCAAAGGCTTTGAAAGTCCCAGCAAACATCACTGTCCCTGAAATGCCCTGAAATCTTTTCACTGCTCTCCATCATGGTCATTAGAACTTCCAAGTTACTCCTAAAATAAAAATGCCCATATGGATGCCTAACAGTTACTTCTCAAAACACAGAATGATGATCATTAAAAGAACATTAAGAAATCAAAGGGGACTTTTGAGGAAAAAAAAAAATCCCAGACACTAAAAGAGTTTATTTCTCACAAAAAGAATTAACTATTTGATGATTTTCTAACAAGGCATGGATGTCAAAAATAAGAATACAAGTCCCTATTTAAAAGAGAGAGTGTTGGGACACAAGTGTTTGTATATGCCTCTTTTCAACTTCCATCTACACCAGTGTCTGATTCCAAACATCATTAAAAGGAGAGTGTAGTGTCAAACAAGCTAGTTTAATTGTACAAAATAATCTGCTTTTCTTAGTCAAATTCTGATATGTTAGTAAGGGGTTTCCTTCTTGAATCAGTAATATCTTTAAAATTCAGTCATAACAAAAAGATTTAAAAATACTTAGTTTTAACATGTGTAGCCTCTGGTATTTAATTAAGAAAAATGGATCTGTTGGAATGAAGGGGAAAAGGTTAAATGAGTCTGTTTGGATCCAAGCTTGCCATTTTCAATGTGTGCCCTCAGTGGCTACCTCAAAACCTTCACTGATGACTGGGGTCTCTACTTTCTCTTTTCAGTGCTGGAGCAGTATGCTCAGGCTGCACAGAAATAAGAGTGATTTGCTCCATTATCTGACCCTAGACAGGCACCTGAATGTAAATCAAGTCCTTCAGAGCGCTTCTCTAACACATCCACTTATACTTAAATTGAAATATTGTCTGTATGTGAGTGTAGGGCAGGGGAGGGAAACGTCACACTCAGTCCAGGGTTCTCCAGCCCTCTCCTTTGCTGCTCCCTAGAAAGGTCCATATCTTTGCTTGCTGCTCTGATAGTGGAAGATCCTGTAATTTCTGAGGGCTTTCCATGTTCAAGAATTTCTCCATTTTTAAGGTAGTTGAGAGTGTTTTTTTTCAATTGTAAGAATATTCAAACCTTGCAAAAGTAGTCATTAAAACTTACCAATTTCATACTGTGATTGAAATTCAAGAGATAATTTTGGTTTTAATTAAGATAATTCTTTTAATTAAATTTTGAATAAATTTCTCTCCAGCATAATCAGAGAGATACTTCAGTTGGTAACCTATCTTCCTGCTTCTTCCCTCTTCTCATTCAGGCCTCCATGATGAATCAGTAAAGAGACCAGAGAGTTTCTCTGCAGAGTCTCGAGCTTAGGTATCTGTGAAAAGACTCTAGTTAAACAGGGTCTGACCCTGATATTAAACAGTCAGAAACAGTGATATATCTATATATCTATTCATATATCTATATATATCACTGTGATATACATGTATATGATATAAAAATATCACAGTGATATTTTTATGAGATTTTTTTTTGAAAGACTGCTTACACCCAGATGATTTTTATCAGCACAGTTTTTATGATGGGCTGCACTTTATTTAAATATAAACCTACCTGAAAGCATTGTCTGGGTAGTATGCATCTATAACTTTGTAACCTTTTTTCCTGTTGGATGATTTTATATGTCCTATGAATAAGTAAACCTGATATTTGTTACACCCTAAAGTCAGAAGTTAATTGGTAGTCTCATGTTGACATAGGGGGAAAAATGTTGCATTTGTCCTGTGCCAGTATTTTAAGTAGGGTCTTTTAGTAATAGTGAATTACATCAAACCTTCAAGACAGTTTTTGGGAACTATACACGGGAATCCATCTCACCTCACTGAAAAAAACCCAGTCATCCAGGTCTAAGTTAGTTGTCCAATCACTTTAAGAATTATTCTGAGAAAAAGAAGCAATTCTGGGGATAATTCTCACCCATCTTAGATGCTTATTTTCCCAGGAAATGAATCACCCTATCAACTGTAAAGACAATCAAGGACAACCAGCTCAAATCAGGACACCTAATTTTGACAGTTACCATCCCTGGAAGTGTCAAGAAATAAGTGGGCCTGGCACTTGATTTAGTTGATGTAGTGGTGTCAAAGGTTGGACTCAATGACCTTGGAAGTCTTATCCAACCTTAATGATTCTGTGGTGCTAAGAAATGCCTAAAGGGATGAGGGAACCTCCAGCCAAAAGCTCTGTCCCTGTGACACACTGGTTTGCACTGGGACATAACCTCTCCTGTCTCTTGTCACTGGTGTTCATTGGAGAGGTGGGAGCTTTATCTCCCCTGCTCCACACCCCTGGGGGCTGGATGGTAAAGCAAATCTGAATGGAATTTGCCTGCAGTAATGACTGAAACCTAATTTCCTGCACCTTGATCCTTTCTGTTAAGGCTACTATATAGTAGCCAGTTCCAGCTTTGCCCAAGGTATTTTGTAACTCCAGACAGGAAGCAAAAGCAAACCTTCTGCATTTCTGTAATTTTTAAAATTAAATAAGCAGTTTGAGACATTAGACTAGACCATGCTGCTAATCCCATTGAAAATGTTGATATTGAGGTCTATGGAATGTGACCAATTCATACCAGCTCAGGATCTGGATGATTATTTTAACATATTATTGACACAGGCAAGAACTGTGCTTCCTATATACAACTTTTTAAAAAAGTTTTTCCAAATAGCACATCACTGAGACACCACTGCCAAACAAATTACATATAAACCCCCAATTTTTTAAAGCAGCATCTGTCTTAGAAATCTCTCTGATAAACAGAATCTGTGCAGAACTTTTTAAAACTACTGAAATGAGAAGTATGACACATTGCCTCAATTAAAATTTACTGAGGTAAGACAAAATTACTGGCTGAGGCTGTTTTTCGTTGTTGTTTTTTTGTTGTTGTTTCTTGTTGTTGGGGTTTTTTGTTGTTGTTTTTGCTTTGTTTGTTTTTGTTTTTGTTTTTGTTTTTGTTTTTGTTTTTGTTTTTGTTTTTGTTTTTGTTTTTGTTTTTGTTTTTGTTTTTGTTTTTGTTTTTGTTTTTGTTTTTGTTTTGTTTTTGTTTTTGTTTTTAATCTGTGTGTGCAACAGATGAGTCTCAATACTCAGAGTAGATCCTTTTAAGCTTTGGTTCTGTACATCTATCTGATTTTGTACAGGAAACTAACAATTAAGTGGAAATGTGACCACTAAATTTGGAAAAAAGCTGGAGCCACTACAGTCTCCCTGGAGAAGAAATGTATAAAAGGAATTACTATAATCAAGTAATTCAGTGTGCAAGATGTTACCTCCATATTGAGAAAACGTAAGTCTGTAGGCAGCTCCATGTTACATAAATGATAAAATCTGTTTTGACAGTGTAATTAATGTTAGTCTCAAAACAGAAATGCAAATCAAACAAGACATCAAGATCAGAAACTGTAGGCCTTTGCTAAAATTAAAAGAGATGTGGGCAACACAAACCTCATAGATTGCTGATGGACTGGTTACAAAGGGTTCTATTTCAGATCAGTTAATTAGCAAAAATTATAGCCTAACCAGTACCCTGTAGATGGCATGGCGAAGTGCTGACAGCTGTACTGCTCTTCTGAACAGTTCCTGTGTGCCTCTAAAATACTGAAGTTGCTTTAAAAAACACCATCTCAGATTATCAGTTACAGGAAGGAAAACTGTTCCTTTGACTAGATTTCATTTTTTAAAATGTATGTGTGGCTTTTCAGGAATACAGATTGCATTTGGCACATCCTCAACACAGTAAGAGACAAAGAGAAAAAAGAGTTCCAAACACCAAGGATAGCTCTTCTTGTGCTACTTTTTTCACATTGAAATAAAACAAAAAATTGAAAATGTTTATTGGTAGATTTTTTTCTTGAACTCCCATGTACCCTTCTCACTCAGTTAAATTAATTTCCATCAGCCTACCAACCCCCTCATGAATATATTATGTAGGCTTATAATTGGTTTTGTTTTTATATTTTCTATTCTTTTTCTTACAGTAACTGTATGTAGTTTATAATTTTATTTAACTTACAGTAAGGAATTTTAAGATGAATACACAATTTGCCTACTTACCCTTAGGGAAATGTTGCATAATTTTATCACTATATTAAGATATTAAAGACATTAAAGAACTTTAGTGATTACTAAATGTAATTTAATACCTTTAAACAACTAATTTAATCCACAGAGATTACAAGACTGGACACACACTCAGAGTGCATCTTTTTGTCAAATCCAATAACCATTTTACCCAAGAAGCAGATGGAGTCAGTATGAGTGTCAAAACCAGTGCCAAGAAAGCTACTTGCACGCTCCCAGGCCTGTATTTGGGTGTAGAAAATGTTTCTGCTGTGTTTTGACCTCTCAGATTTGTAAGTCAGAGCATGGTTCTCTCAGTTATCCTTGTTTTCATGGGACCTGAATTAAACTTTTGTTTTCATCCTATAATGCAATTTGAATAGGTTCAACTTTTGCCTTAGATTTATGAAAGTTAGCTAGCTATACAATGCTATCATTGTAGACTATTTTAATAGACAACAGAGAGAAACAGGCATGTCCAGAGGACACTTCTTTCATAATGGGTATGAGTTATAAAGGACATATCTATCCATTGGCTATAATTGGATATTAAGGTGATTGCCTTTGACACCCACATTTTAGATATATGCATCACGTGAGACGAACTTTTATGACTTAAATTTGTATAATTTCTTTGATTGGGGGGAGGAGACAGACAGTAGAAATATATGTATTTTTCTGGGCACAGGAATATCCCAAAAGATAAAGAAATGCATATAAAAACCATGACTCGTTGATGTGTCCTCATTCTCAGGAAGCCAAGTGATAGGTTATTGTCTTCAAACAAAATACCTTCCCTCACCCTGGATGTCCTCTAGCTGCCCTTGAGGAGCAGCAGTGTGCTGTTGGGATTGCTCTGGTGTTTGTGGTGTCCAGTGTGTATATTTTAGTGGACTATGTACTGACACTGAACCTTGGCCTTACAGCAAGTAAGACTTTGTTGGGAACTATCAAAGTGCTACTCGTAGACAGTAAAACACCTCAGTGCAGGCTGAGGTTTGTTCATTCTCTGGTGGTGCACAATAGGATCCATACTGACTGTATTCAGTCTGAGCCAAACTCACCAAAACATAGGTACCTAAGCCTTCCTGCCTAAACAACAGCTTCTTGTCTAGAACAATGCAATTCTCTTCTAGGTCCTGTGTAGATGTCTCAAATGGTACCAGCCAACCGTCTTTGAACTAATCAGTTTGTTGTCATGGGAACATAGACAACTAGATGGCACAGAAGCATCTCTGTTTAGTTGACTTGATCTGGAGGCTAATCCAGAACAATTCAACTAACCCATCTGGTCAAAGGTTAATTCTGTCAGGTTATGCCCTAGGAGTGTCACCAATTTTAGTGTTTTTATTTTCCCTGATGATCTTGAAAAAAATCTTTCAAGCATATTTGAAGTATCAGGTTTATCAATTATCTTTCTAGGGTAGCTCTGAGTCTGAATAAGTTTCCTGATGCAGAAATGGACCAAATGAATGTAGTTTCAGTGCACATATCATCATTATGGCTCCTGACATACACACCTTCAACAAAAAGCCTGGACTGAGTACATGCAGAGCTTCTGAAAACTCCTTAGAAGCTATTTTCTTTCACAGAGGAACCCAGGAGAAGCACAGGAGGGTCCTTCGTTCCTTTTCACTGCAAGGAAGCACAATGAACTGGTGCTTCCAGGGTGACCTTCCCTGTGCTTCCCACAGCTGCACAGAGCCACCAGAGTACAAAGCCCTCTGGCAACCTCAGGCTAAATAGCTGGGCTGAGATTTACATCTGTCACTGTCAGCCTCTACCACGTCAGGAAGGGTTCAAACACTCAGCAGTGAATCACCTTCCTTGCATGTTATATTTTTCTGATAAATCCTTCCTTTTTTTTACCATAAAATACCATAAATAAAACATAGCTGAGAAAAACCTGTGAACAGAATAGCTCTGAAGCCAAGTTCTGCCAGGGGAGGGAGCATAGGTGTCCTTTTTAATAAAACAAGAACCAGCTGTCTGGAAAATCCAGTGGGTTACGGAGGAATTTTGTCAAGCACAGAACAGCAGGAGCAAGAAAGAAACACTCATTACACATTTTTTAAACTAACCATAGATGGAAGGCAGTGACTTCATTTTTTATCTCTGACTCTGAAAATAATCTGTACCAGGGAGAATGAAAATTATGGAAAGCTCCTGGCTACTGCTCCAACTGCTTTCATGCCTCATCAGCCTGAAGAGGCCAGGCAGCCCTGATTAGCACAGCCTTACTCCATCTCCAGGAATCCCAGAGTTGTGAACAGTTGTGACAGCCCCTTGGCCATCCTCTGTCAAAGTCCTTGAACCAAAGTGTTTGTGTCACCTTCGTCCTAGTGACTTCCTGGGCCATTTCTACCATGTAGAGCTGCTCTTGAACATCAGTGTCAGCATAGCAGCAGAACTCCAATATGTTCAAAAAAATTAAAGACTAATTATGCTCCCAGATACACCCAGAGCAATGAAAATTATGTGTGTGTATCCAAGCATAGAACTGGGCTCATAATTTGTTAGGGTAAGTTTTATTCTCACAGTACAGGAACACAAGTTGGCACAGCATCAAAGGATTAACTCAGGATGCCCAAGTGCTCCCAGAGATAGATGGTGTGTTTTCCTGCAGAGAGTTAGAGTGTCAGGTAATTCCACAGAGCCCTAACAGTAATTAAGGAAAGTCAACATAATAAATTATGATTGAGAACACAGCCTTCTAGATCTTATTTGGACTCAGTGCTTTGTGGTTTTAAACATATCTGTTGTGGATTCCACTGCAAGCTATTACTTAGCAATGGATACCAGTAAAATCCTCTCAAATTGAGCATTTATTTCTATAGAGAGAACAGAAATTGTGGAGATGTTACTTCATGCATATGTTTTTCCCCATTTGGCTGGGTTTTCCTAATGCATCAGATTAAGAAGATCCAAACAGCCACCTGGATGAAGTATCTCATACTTGAGGAAATAAAAGAAAATCACACATCTGTTGCTCATAAACCATTTTTCTTTTAAGAACTGAATAGCATTTTTTTTTCAATTTTTATATTTATATGCATTTATAAAATTCCCTCTGAGCTTTCTTTTCCCCAAGCTGAGCAGTCCTGACTCTCTTATGTTTTTCTCATGGGAGAAGTGTCATATGTAGTAGCACCATGGCTTTTGCTCACCTTTAGTATCCTCATATGTGGCAAAAAAACCTGACAAACCAGCAAAACCTATATACAATAACTAATGTTATTAGTGTTCAGATAGCAACCAGTGAATCAGTCCTTTTGGGGTCTGAAGGGGTAGCTGTGCTATGGAACAGTACGATTTCTCTGTGAAATATCATATTCTCACCCATTTATTTTTGTAAGTACATGACTATGCAATCAATTTACTGACCATGACAGTTTTGTGGCTAAGTATCAAACATGGGCTGTAAAAATTCACCCTATATAGTCCTTTATTTGAAAATGGAAAACTGAAAATAGCTTGAAGTCAGGAGAAGGGAAACCTGCAATTCCTCAGGCATCCTGAGTAATTGTAGGAGCTCTAATTGAAAAATCCCTCATCCAATGCGACCTTGTTCGAATTAATTGGTTTTGGAATTAGTGCTGAATAGTTCAGCAAATGTAGAATTCTCTGAAGTTTACTCATTGCCAAGCAGACTCCAGCTGACTAAGAAAAGTAAAATGTCCCAAAGACAGTTCCCTACCTTTCATCTTCTTCAGTGAACTCTTTAGCAAGCATTAGGTTAGTAGAGCTACCTACTATGAATCAGAAAAAAGGAGGTGTGTGCACAACTGAGAGAATTGTTAAGGTTGGAAAAATCCAATAGATTGCATAATGCTACATTTTCTGGGAGAATTAAAAAATTTTATTCAGCATACTGGCAACTTAAGGCTAGTAACTATATTCCTTAAATCCAGCAATGCTTCCTGCTAAATTTCGCTCAAGATTAGCAGAAAATCCCTGAAGTGGGAGAAATTACTTTGGACAATATATAGAATGTCATCAGGAGAAACTATATGTGCCCCCACATCTGAACAGATGATAAATTGGTGTTCAAGGTGGCCAGAAGTGCAAATACCAAGTTTCTCTCTCTCTCTCAGGGAAGAGATTTTAGCATGTTCTTCCACTTTACAAGAGACCATCCTAACTGCTACCTCTATTACCATTGCAATTCACAGTAAAACTAAACTAAAAAACCTCTAAGGAAACATCTAGAAATAGTCTCTAACATACAGAATGATTAATATAAAGGACTCTCTCTACATACAGAACCTGTAACAAAAATAAGCTGACCTTCTCAGACAAAGGGGAAACGAGGGAGGGAGTGATTAATATCTTCCAGATGTCCTTGCTGGTTATGTTTTCACAGTACAGCCTAGTGCTGTAGCATGCCATCTGAACTACTTTTCAGTAAGAGAAGCCAGGTGTTGCAGGTGGGACAGGGTGTCACTGCAGCACTGCTCCCCACCCACCACTCTCCGTCTCCCCGCAGGGCTCTACAGCCGGGGCTCCCCGCGGGCTCAGCGGGTGCTGACACAGCCCAGGCCTCCTGCAGCCTGTGCTCCCCACAGCAGCGTGCCACACTGCTGGCTCTTCCTGGGAAGGAGCCTGCCCAGCTGACAGTGGGATGATGTGCTTAGACAGCAGGGAACCGGGCTGGTACTACCTGGGAAAGTGACCCAGTTTTGAACTCTTCCTGAAAAGCCAAGCGTTGCTTGCAGGAGTAGCCGAGCTGTAAGTCAGTAGCACTTAGGATGACTACTGCACTCAGTGACTTCCCATTCAGGAAATTACATGTTGTCTGTGATGGAGAACGAGGTGGGAGGCAGCAGCAGCTGGAGCTGTATTTTCTCAGCTGTGCATCTGACAGCTGTGACTGGATACGGTTCAGAGACAGAAAGCATATGCTGTCATTCAGGGCTTTTAACATCAAGTGTCTTTCACTGGGTTCATTATTTCTTCACAAAATGCAGCGTGATGGCTAGAAAGCCCTACCCTCAATGAAACAAGAGTCTCAGCAGGGCTCCCACAGAGCCCAGGTCCAGCTTACCACGGGCCAGCAATGCTGGCTGCCTCCTTTGTGCTGTCACTTCTCAGTCATTTACACCTGGGCCAACGGGGAGTCCCCTAGGCCTTGTCACAATCTCCTTCAGAGGTGGAGAAGACTGGTCCCACAAATAATTAAACTGCATGGATCTGTGCAGAAATTATGTGTTCTGCAGTACCAATATTTCAGGGGGCTTTCTCTGTAAAGCTGCTTGCAGTTAAGAAGAGCCTGGTACTGGTAGTTCTTTTTCCATCTATTAGAAAACCCTGTTAGCAGAGTCTATTAATAATGGCTCACATAACATTCATTATGGGTGCAACCTTCCTACCTCCTGAAAGCTGTTAAAGCATCTAGGAAAATTTTAGGAAACTGCATGCTGTAAATATATATTCTATACTTTTGTAATTGAATTCATAGATCAAATACTACTTTTTTTTTTTTTAGGTTTACATTTTTAATTAGAAGAATTAATTTTTAGCTAAGCCTGTGTGTTATAAATCAATTGCTTTACAACAATGATAAGGGGCAGTCATGACCTATATGACTAAAATTGAATGGAAGAATTAAATTGAAAGGACTGTTAATTTTCTAAAAAATTCCTTTAGATTCTTTGCCAAGAAGAATTTGTTACATCAGAAGCAAAAAAGAAATTAATGTAATTTTGCTAAGAATTCAAAAGATTGAATTGGTACTAAAAGCTGATGTGAAACTCTGGCCTTTCTCACATTTATTTGAATGTCAAATATCTGACAACACCATTCTCACATTTCAGGCAACTGCTTCTTTTACAATTTTCAGAAAGGGATGAAGAAGTGGGATTTTTTTTTTTTTTTTTTTAATTATAGTAAGGATAGAAAATGCAGCATCTCCTTCCAAAGAGACAAGGGCTGAAGAGGGAAAAATGGAAGCATTGCCCCTGGGGTTTTAAAAACAAGAACTTATTTGGCAACTGAAATTTCTCTTAAAAGTGAATCACATAATCCTTTCTCTTCTTGTATATCAGATAATTATTTCTGATTTGCATATCTGCCTTACATAGGAGCTGAGGACAAACTTGCTCCTGGCACAGAGATGATATTTTAATTACAGAATCACACTCAGAACTGTATATAGTCCATAGGTTGGAAATAATTTTGGATCAGGAAAACACCTCAAATAATCTTTTTTCTCCAGATTACCAGTATCACCTCACCACAACAAAGTAGAAGACTTACATTGTGGGCAAGAAAATCTATCTGATAAATAATTTCTGAGATGAGGGAGAAGTTATGTGTGAAATGAAGGTTAAAATTTTCAAAAATACAATATTTAACCTGCAGACTATTAATTGATGCAAAACATTGTTCATAAGTATGGAAACATTGTGATGCAAACATACTTACTACCTAATCTTGTATTTTCCCAAAAATATTCTATTATTCAGCTTTCTCATTCTGAAGAAAATAACTTCTTCTCAATGAGAATTTGGGGCTTATGTAGCATAAAAACTCAAGACAGCTTAGGTTAAAATCAGTCCACTTGGTAACCAAGGTAATTCTGAAAATATTCCAATTCAGTACTTGGAGTCAGACTCCAAAATAAGTATCTATTTGTGTCTTTTGCCATGGAAGGTGTCCTCATAATGATCACACAGTTATATACGATAAAGATGAAAATGAGTCTCTGGGGTAGCAGTAAGATCTCATTTTATATCATTATAGCATCTCTATTAATCAAAAAACAGAAACTTCCCTAGAGGGGGCACTGTAAGCAACAATTTCTAGTTTTACACAAAGTTTTATATAACAATTGAAATACTATGCTTAAGATAAAATAACATTTTATGCTACTTCTGGAATGCAAATGTATGTTATTCAACCACAGCTTCCTTTCTAAGCTCCCACTGTTCTGTTATACAACAGATGTGTCAAGCAAATAATTTTAAAAGTATTTTTGTATTATACATTTGGAGCTCATTTTTACCTTTTGTAAATGGGTAGCCTGCACTACAACTTAATAGTATGTGGCAAGGACAATATCATAATTAGAAACTGGCATTAACATATTTGGAAACACAGAAGTGAATTTGGATCAGTTTACAAAGAATACATATTTCCTATGAATTTAATTTTAGTTATTTAACTGATCTCTGTGAAATCTTTTCTCTACCAATACATGCTAATAACCTAAAATGAATAAAGCTATTGTTTTTCCTAAGCAGCTAAGAAGAGAAAAGAAAGTTGCCAGAAGACTGTTAAAAGATCTTAACAGTGAGTGTTATAACAATGAGTGCTGATGGCTACTGCCGAGTAATAGCAGATGTGTGAAGCTTGCCAAAACCTTTACGATTCAGTGCACTGAAACAAGGTTACACCTTCCCTAAAAGTAATTAATTTTCTTTTACATTAACTGTCTGAGTGTTTAGACCAAATATTTTTAATCTCGCTTCTCTTTTTTTTTGGTACTTTAACAACCTAAATGAAAATTAGCACAATTAATTTAATTTAGAAGATCGATTACTTGATAGATAAACCACATAAATGTCTGACAATATTGAAATGATACCATTTGCACTTGCATTTTTATATTTGCACCTAGATAACTACATGTATGTGAAATGGAGGTCAAAAATGCAGGTCCATTACATTATGCATGCAGGATTCTTCCCAAAAGAGCTTATTCCAGGATGTAGCCACAATGGTACAGAATTACAAACATGACAACGAGAATGCTGGTATCAAACCTGATGTCTACGCAGGGAAAATGTTTCTAGTGTCAAACACCCTTTCAGAAAACACATTTTCACATGCAGAGCAGTGGAGGGGTCAGTGGAGAGTTGCTTACCTGTGGTTGACCTGATGGTTGAGGTGATGTTGGAGGATGTCAGCGCAGGTATACATTCATCATCCTGGGAATAGCCTGCCTGAATGGCACGCAAGTAACTGTGGCTTCTGGTTCGGAAACATCCAGGGAGGTCAAGGGCATCCATTGCCTGAGCTTCAACTTCACTAAACACTGATTCACACACCGATTCAAATTGCCCATTAACCTCTGCTTCACTCATCTGAATAAACAACAACAATGCATTTGATTTTTGACTTGCTTTTTTGTGATCATCACGGCCTCAACATCTCAAATGGACACCTGTACATTGATGAAGAACTGTTTTAGCAAATAGTTAAAATGTAGTAATCCCTTCTGATCACATTCACACTGTTTAACTTACATCAGCTGTTTACAGGTTTATATCAAATGCATCACACATGCCATACATTAATGTTACATTTAATATCTTTTGGCATAGCTGAGAAGGGACCCAAGCCAGACTCACTCGCTGGTTAACTGTAGCTGTTCACTACCATGGAAGAACCTTTTCTTCTATAAAATCTGATTCTTCTACCAGCAGGCATGCTGCAGAACGCTGCCTGGCAGAGCAGCCCAGCTGTGCCTCCTGTGCCCTGTGCCAGGTTGTCCCCTGGGCTGTTTCAGCAGCACCCTGCAGCTCCCTGCAGTGCTTGGGCAGGAGCCAGCATCTACCTGCTAGCCCTGCCCTGCAGGGTGGGCATGATGCAACACTGTGCCTTTTCCAGAGGCAGTTTTCAGGGTAAACAGGGCTTAGGCAGAGTGGCCAGGTTTGGGGAACCTCTGGGGGTAACCATGTGTTGCTGTTTTGAAGATTAGTGCCTTAATTCTCCCTACAGCATTTTTCAAAACTTCACTGAAGGCAGCTCTAACTACCTGTAAATGTACCTGAATAATTCAAAACTATGTTTATCCCAAATCAGATAGGAAGTTAACACTGGACAGGTAATTGCATGACTTTCTGAAAAAAAAAAATTTCTAAAAAGTGAGTGCTAGAAATCAGAATCAGTATGAATAATTTTACAAGTTAAATTTATTGCATCACTAAATGGCACATCCAGTTCATATTAATTCTCCTATACAGCTGCTAAGTGCTCTTAGTGCTTTATTCATTATGGAAGGAGAGTCCCTGCAAATGTTTCAAATGTTTTAGGGTTTTGGTTAAGTAAATGGAAATTTTATACAGAAGTTCTGATGATTATGAATAACTGATATTTTAATTTTGTGTCAGACATTTTGGCTACTAAAACTCTTCTGAAAAGACTTAAATTACACTTCATAAAATTTGCTTTTAATAAAGTTAAGCAGACTAATGCAATCTCAAGGAGATTAAAAAAATCTTACTCTGAACTATTTTGCAATATTGCTGATCAGGAAATATATGGTAATTTAGTTCATAAACCCTGTAAGTCCTAACCACTTCTTTCAAAGTAAGGTTATTGAGAATAGAAAAATAAAAGTTTTCAAACTTAAAAATATAAACTATGGAATTCAGCATTCTTCTTGAGTCTACCCTTTGTCAGGTGCAAAAAAGGAAGGATCTCACAATAAAAAGGCATAAAAATATACCACAAGTTATACAAACTGCTATTATGTAGACAGAACAAGAGGAGGATGGAGTCGTGGAAAAAGAACAGGAAACCGCAAATGTTCAGAACTTGATATTTTAATACATTTGCTTTGGGTAATATCTATTAAATGCATTTATTAATGGTCTGGAAACAGCTGGACTGTGAGGTAGGAAGTGTGTGGCTAACACAAAGTTGCATAGGTTAGTGAACACTGAAAAAGTGAGGAACTGTATCCAGCAGGTTTAGTTAAGCTGGCCAATTGAGCAATCTACCTGCAAATGAAATCTGTTGTGGAAGCCTTCCAGGTAATGCATACTGAAATGAAGAATTTTAACTTACTACTGAAACCTATTAGTCATTATGGACAGCTCAGTGAACATTTCTGTGCACAGACATGGTCAAAGAGGCAGAAGATGTTGGACTAGTTCTATGTGAGAACACTCTTAGGTGGCAGCTGCTTTTGCTTTGAATGCAGGATCTAATCAGTGTGAAACTTTCTCAAAAGTAGAGTATAATAAAAAGGAAAAATAACCAAACCAGTGTAATATAAACCAAAGCATGAGAATGATGGGAACAGTTTTCACAAGGGAGCTGTGAAAAAAATAGCGAAAAGTTTGGAAAATGACTGACTGTTTCATAAGATTATGCTTAGAATTACCTCACATAAATTAAGGAATTTGTCTGTAGTGCATTAGTCAGGTGACTAGCCCCTCCCAGCTCTGTACAGTCAGAGGAGACTGACAAGCATTTCCAGAGGGCTCTCAGCCACTCGGGATGTGCACTGTCCTGGAAGAAACTCTTTCGCTCCATTAACTACAGAGGAAGCTTTAGCTATTGCCTCAGTTAAAAGCCTCAAGTCAGATGAGTTGAATCCAGGCCTGAATAGCCATGCAACACAAATCGAATATGAGTGAATATAAAATTGCTTTGAAAAGATTCTCTTTTAACATAACCTTTGTGTCTGAATACCCTTAGGTGGCTCACTAAATGGTCAAAGAAATATTAAGTAACATGTCTGAGAAGAAAGCAGGGCCCATCTGTCATGAAACAACACAGGGAAGAAAAGTCAGGACCAATAAACATCAGAAACACTGGGAATTTTATGTCAAGTCCTCTGTTAAACAGAACATGCACATAATTCTCATGGCTGCTTGCAGTCCAGGTGTGATTCAGGCCTCAGCTCACCATGAGTTAGCACTCACTAACAGACGTAAAACCCATAGGGGGGAAAACTGCACCTTTTCAGAAGTCCCTATACATTGAATAGTTGATGGGACTTATTCTTTCACCCAAGAAGAGTGAGGGATTTCATTTCGGATTAATCACTGCTCCTTTGGAGCATAATTTTTTCAATCCCACATTTAATGAAATCAGAGCAGGTATTTTCAGATGATGAGTATTGTAGGAGTGTACTCCTCATGCTCAGTCTGAATCTTCTTAACACTTAAATATTTAATATGGACTGAAAATAAAACCACCAGTATTTACATTTTTAATGAAAAATAAATGGCAAATATTTTGTTTGGTAGTGTCTCTTTGCCTCTAGCATTCTGTATTTTTCTTGAAAATTTGAGTTACATTCCTTAGAAATTAATTACTTCAACAATTCACATCCTCAGTTCGATATTAATTTTAAAAATGCAAAAAACCTAAAACCACCCACTAGTAACAACTCTCACATCTGCAGTTAACCTATAAGAAAAGTTATAACAAGAATTTCCCACCTGACTAACACAGCTGGCCTGACTGAGCGTGCTCACTGCTCTCATATAGCTCTGATTCCTTGAGCGAAACTTTGGGGAATTGTAGTTTGCAGAGGGATCCAGGTTGTGACCCCCAGGCACGTCACTTGCAGTTTGAAGGTAGCTCTGACTACAAAGGAAAGAGGAAGAAAGAAGGAAAGGGTGTAAAACTACAGATGGAATCAATTAGGACACTAAAGACAGTAATTTGTATGAGACACACAAACCCACTCCCCTGGGTCCAAACCTTATTCTATGTAAAGCATCATAAATTTGTTGTAGCGAAACATCTTAGCACAAGCAGAGAATGTGTCTGTGGCTCTGCTACCTGGTTGGTATGAAATTTTAAATCTTTCCTGTATTTAAACACATCATCAATCCTCCTGGCTATTAACGTTGAACTTTACTAAAAGACAATGTCTAGGTCAACAGGAACAAAAAGACAGAACTAAAGCACAAACCAAAGTAACTAAAAATCTTTTTTCATAGATAAAATCTGCTACTTGTAATCTGCTTTTCATCAAGGTGTTAGAGATCAAGAGACCTTTTATCTTCAAAGGATTGATATAGTTATACAAAAGATTAAAATATCCCATGTTCAGCAAAAATAATAAATTAATAAGGTGCTCAGAACAACTGCATGAAGCTCTAGAAATTGTTTTATTACAACATGTTTCCCATTTTGCAGGACTGGGACCATAGCACCACACTGAGCCCTCTAAAGTATGCTTTCACACCAAGGGTATGCTAGTCTCCATGTTTTGTTTTAAATGTATTGATTAACATTCCAGGAAAATAAAGAAACACAAGTGCAGTACTTTGCCTTGAATACAGAAAATTAAACTCTGGTACACTGGAATTCTCAGAACTGCTGTAAATCAGATTTTAGAATTTTCCCCTGCACATCAGTGTAAAAAATGATTTAGTGTCCCAGACAATATCTGGTTTCATACAGTAAATAGGCAGCTTTATATTTATTCCTTAAAGGTAGCTTTAACAAAACCAGTTTCTGATAAAGTAGATTTGTGCCAGTTGAATGCCTGATATTGGCCATACAGCTGCTTCATGCTGAGCTGGCAGAGTTGCTCAGTCCAGCACGCCTGTGACATGTGCCTGGGCTGTTGGAAATTTCCCTGGGAAGGGTGAAGTTTCCTCTCTGGAAGAACCAGACCACTCAGTGAGTGAGAAAGCCACTCCTGCCACAAGACAACGCACAAAGCAGGGTCTTGTTTCTCAGACCATATTTATCAAACATTGAGCATGACCACAGGCTGCTGCTTGAGGAAGAACTCAGCCTTCCTGAGGGAGCAGTCACAACCTGAGTTTGGATGCAACCCCTGAGCAGCACTCTGTGAGGAATCTCAAACATTCTACCATGGCTTTGCCTAGAAAAGCAAAGAATACTGAGATCCATCTCCTTGTGTGGCCTTTGATGTCTGACACATGATGATCCAGTATTCCCTCACACCACCAGCTGCAAGAGCAGATGGGATTTAGAGACCCTTATGCTTGGGAGATCTGTTCTCAGGCATTTCCATGTGTTCTCCCATCTCAGGGTCAACACAGACACAGCCTTGCTTCCTCAGTGCATCTGCCTTAGATTCAAAGAATCATTTACTTTGGAAAAGGCCTCTAAGATCATTGAATCCAATTGTTAATTGAATGCTGCCTAATCCAATGCTAAACCATGTCCCTAAGTACCACATCTACATGTCCTTTAAATACCCCCAGGGATGGTGACTCAGCCATTTCCGTGGGCAGCCTGTTCCAATGCCTGATAATCGTTCCAATGAAGAAAATTTTCCTAATAAATTTGCTGGCGTATATCCAAAGAAGAGCAACAGACCTGGTGAAGCAAGAAAAGGGATGCATTTTGCTTTCATCATCTTTGTTCAAGGCAGGCATTCTTTCAAAATCCTAAGAAATTCCCCTGGAGAAGAAACCAATTCATTTCTCCCCATCTATTCAGTTCCTTCTATGGAATGGCTCTGTAACCACATGCCAGAGATAAACTATGTAGAAACTATGCAATAACTGCTAAAACCAAAATGAAAATGTATGAGATTTGTGCAGGTATGTGCTCAGGGGTTAATTAAGTCATTACAGTCAAAGTGATTCTATGATTAAGGTAACAGTCTGATAGTGGGTCTAATTTGGTTCTAGATGATAAAAACAAGAGCTGTAGCAGCATTTTTTTGTTCCCATAGGTATGAAGACAAATATAATAGATTAGGTGAAGTGGTGTAAAGCCCCACTATCCACATTTAGCTGCTGGATGTGACTAAACTTCCTTTCCTCTATAGGTAGGCTGATGACTGACAGTTGCTCTGTGTCATTCTGATTTTTGCATATGATTTACTTACTCATGGAATCACAGAATGGCTCATGTTGAAAGGGACCTTAAAGACCATGTAGCTCCAACCCCCTGCCAAGGGCAAAGATATCTCCCACTAGAGCACATTGCTCAAAGCCCCATCCAACCTGGCCCTGAACACCTCCAGGGATGGGGCATCCACAGCTTCTCTGGACAGCCTGTGCCAGTGCCTCACCACCCTCACAGTCAAGAATTTCTTCCTAAGATTTAACCTAAATCTCTAAGTTCAAAACTTATCACTCCTTGTCCTATCACTACCTGCCCAGGTAAAAAGTCACTCTCCCTCTTCTTTAAAAGCCCCCTTTAGGTACTAAAATGTTGCAAGGGAGCTTTCTCTTTTCCAGGCTGAACATCTCCAGCTCTCTCAGCCTCTCTTCACAGGAGAGGTGCTCCAGCCCACTGATCATCTTGTAGCCTCCTGTGGACCTCATCTAAGGGGTCCACATTTCTCTTGTGCTGAGGACTCCTGACCTGGACATACTGTCCTAGGAGGGGTCTCACAAGGGCAGAGAGACTTTTAATCTGTCTGGTATTGTGAATAATCCCTTTGATATTGTTATGTTAGTATTTTACAAAACAAGTAAGTCCCTCCTGGAAGTTTTGCTTGTCATCATCAGGTAGCAAAATCTGGATTCTGAGTTCACAGTTTGTGAAAGAGATGTTTGAGATTTCATTAAAACATGGGCCACATTAAGAAAAGATAGAAGGAGTAGAATTAAATTATAAATTACTGCATGAAATACTTAAAATTAATTAATTAAACCCTGATTGTAATAGCTGTCCCCTTTGCTAAATAATGCTTAACAACCTAGTATTTAATTAATCACATTCTGATTCCTTCTTAGGTATTGCTATTATTAAATATCATCAACAATTTTTACAGCAATAATTTCTTATGGAAAGAAGCCCAGTATTCCATAGTACTTCTAAGCAGCTGAGTTTTGATGAATGAGTTTGGATATTACCTGATAGTTTAATAATTTTTCATTTATCAGAGGAGATTAATTGATTCATGGATTTGTAGCAAAGTAAAAGAAATGTTACATATATTAGGCTATAAAAGCAATTTTACACTCATTTGATTAACACTTTGATTTTTTCCTGATAAAAAGAAATTATTAGTTTTTATTTCTAAGATATAATCTTGAAGTTATCCTCTAGGATAAATGTGTTGATGCACAGTGAAAATTATGACCTTGCTATAAACATGATCCAGAAGTGAAATACCAGAGTTACTTAGGGAATTTGCTCTCAAATGTCATGATCTGTTGCTCAAGGAAGTCTCATGCTTGTCAACAATGTAGAACACACAGCCAACATCTGGCCTTGGTAAATGCTGACTTTTTAACGACATCCACTCTATCTAAAAGCTTAGGAACAAAATTCTTGACCTTCATTTCCGAAACATCAAAGTTCTTTTGCTTTAAAAAAGAAACTAATTTTCTTTTCTGTTCTGTAGCAGCATAGATGATTTTATATCTCAGCTGATCACTGCAGAAGGGCAAGACAAGCATGTGCAAATGAGATGTTTTAAGAGATCTCCAGGACCACTAAACAAATATACACAGTAACAGCAAAGAGGTGGCTCTAAAAATCAGTACTATGGAAAAGGAGGAATAGGGTGAAACTAATAGGAAAAATTAAATTAGTATGTCTGCTCTCTTTTCTCTTGCTTTTCTGAATTGACTAGATTTCAGGAAGAGATGTCCTTTAAAAGCTTTTCTGTCCCCAAGGGTTGCTTTCCATTTTCCATTGGCTTCAGAAGAAGTTCATAGCAGCCAGGCAGAGGTTTTAAATTTAATGAGAAATGTCTTAGCTGAAAGAAAGGCTCAAAGCCTAAAGAANNNNCTCCCACTAGAGCACATTGCTCAAAGCCCCATCCAACCTGGCCCTGAACACCTCCAGGGATGGGGCATCCACAGCTTCTCTGGACAGCCTGTGCCAGTGCCTCACCACCCTCACAGTCAAGAATTTCTTTCTAAGATTTAACCTAAATCTCTAAGTTCAAAACTTATCACTCCTTGTCCTATCACTACCTGCCCAGGTAAAAAGTCACTCTCCCTCTTCTTTAAAAGCCCCCTTTAGGTACTAAAATGTTGCAAGGGAGCTTTCTCTTTTCCAGGCTGAACATCTCCAGCTCTCTCAGCCTCTCTTCACAGGAGAGGTGCTCCAGCCCACTGATCATCTTGTAGCCTCCTGTGGACCTCATCTAAGGGGTCCACATTTCTCTTGTGCTGAGGACTCCTGACCTGGACATACTGTCCTAGGAGGGGTCTCACAAGGGCAGAGAGACTTTTAATCTGTCTGGTATTGTGAATAATCCCTTTGATATTGTTATGTTAGTATTTTACAAAACAAGTAAGTCCCTCCTGGAAGTTTTGCTTGTCATCATCAGGTAGCAAAATCTGGATTCTGAGTTCACAGTTTGTGAAAGAGATGTTTGAGATTTCATTAAAACATGGGCCACATTAAGAAAAGATAGAAGGAGTAGAATTAAATTATAAATTACTGCATGAAATACTTAAAATTAATTAATTAAACCCTGATTGTAATAGCTGTCCCCTTTGCTAAATAATGCTTAACAACCTAGTATTTAATTAATCACATTCTGATTCCTTCTTAGGTATTGCTATTATTAAATATCATCAACAATTTTTACAGCAATAATTTCTTATGGAAAGAAGCCCAGTATTCCATAGTACTTCTAAGCAGCTGAGTTTTGATGAATGAGTTTGGATATTACCTGATAGTTTAATAATTTTTCATTTATCAGAGGAGATTAATTGATTCATGGATTTGTAGCAAAGTAAAAGAAATGTTACATATATTAGGCTATAAAAGCAATTTTACACTCATTTGATTAACACTTTGATTTTTTCCTGATAAAAAGAAATTATTAGTTTTTATTTCTAAGATATAATCTTGAAGTTATCCTCTAGGATAAATGTGTTGATGCACAGTGAAAATTATGACCTTGCTATAAACATGATCCAGAAGTGAAATACCAGAGTTACTTAGGGAATTTGCTCTCAAATGTCATGATCTGTTGCTCAAGGAAGTCTCATGCTTGTCAACAATGTAGAACACACAGCCAACATCTGGCCTTGGTAAATGCTGACTTTTTAACGACATCCACTCTATCTAAAAGCTTAGGAACAAAATTCTTGACCTTCATTTCCGAAACATCAAAGTTCTTTTGCTTTAAAAAAGAAACTAATTTTCTTTTTTGTTCTGTAGCAGCATAGATGATTTTATATCTCAGCTGATCACTGCAGAAGGGCAAGACAAGCATGTGCAAATGAGATGTTTTAAGAGATCTCCAGGACCACTAAACAAATATACACAGTAACAGCAAAGAGGTGGCTCTAAAAATCAGTACTATGGAAAAGGAGGAATAGGGTGAAACTAATAGGAAAAATTAAATTAGTATGTCTGCTCTCTTTTCTCTTGCTTTTCTGAATTGACTAGATTTCAGGAAGAGATGTCCTTTAAAAGCTTTTCTGTCCCCAAGGGTTGCTTTCCATTTTCCATTGGCTTCAGAAGAAGTTCATAGCAGCCAGGCAGAGGTTTTAAATTTAATGAGAAATGTCTTAGCTGAAAGAAAGGCTCAAAGCCTAAAGAAGTTTCAGGGAAAAAAGCACTTCCATGTAATGACCTCGCAGGTGTTGAGAACCTCAGCTCTAAAAGTGAAGGACTCCCAGTGAAGATAGGTAAATTTGCAGCAGCACTTTCAACACTCAGCAGAGTGCCTGAGTGTGTTCAGGGAGGACAAAATACTGTATTATAGCCACAGAAAGTGAGCTGTAGCATGACATGCTTATCTGGGACAGCATAACTGATAGCATGTCTGATAGCATAGCTGGGATAGCCTGTCACCCTGCTGCAGAGTGAATGGCAGTGAGGTTAGGCTGCATATTCCAACAAAAAAAAAATCAAGAATCAGGGAAGAGACAGTAGTACAAAAGCAGTTCTAGGCAGTTTCTAAGAGTCTTGCATTACAGTCTCCCTTTTCTTGCATTTCTCTAAACTGCAAAATCTCAGACTTCTGTATCCAAACTTCACATGTTCTGATGCTCCGACTTGAAAGATGCCCCTTCCTCCAGCCTCAGAACTCACATTTACCAGAACCCCCAAAGACAGCTCTTTTTCATTCTTGATCTGCCCAGATCCTAATCCTTACTGCTTCCTCTTTAAGTCTCAGCTCACAGTTTCCTGTTCAAAATCTTCTAAAACACTCCCCAGAAGTCAGCATTGGGCCACTCACTTATCCTTCTGTCCTCTGCAGGTTTCAAAAGTACCCCTAACAACTCTATTTGTCATCATAGTTCTGCACAACCTGCTACAGACACTTAATCCTACCCCCTCACTTAGGAGGCTACCACAAACCCAAAACCTCTTTGACTTCTTGTGCAAACTAAGTGTTCTTGCCCACACTTCATCAAGAGTAAAATTTAAGAGCAGAATGGGGGAAAATAATTGCAGGAAAACACCTGTTACTTTAACCCTACAACAAGCAATGAGGTGTGCTAAAAAAAAAACCCCAAAACACAAAGAAGCAAAAAAGGATGACTTCTTAAAATTCTTTTGACTCCAAAACCCCCAATTTAAATTTGTGCTTTTCCTTGTCTTGTAGTCTCTTACCAGGACTCCACATATCAAAAATGTAGTAAGAATTTTAAGTCTCCTTGTATTGCAATCAAAAAACACTACATAGGGTTTGTGAAGAGATTTCAGGAGATGGAAAAGGATGTCTACAGCTCCTTATCTTTTCCCAACTCAGGCCTTTCTAATAGAAGACTTGGAAAACCAGAGAGCTATTTAGAACATGTTTTAATGAAAGAAATAATAATGCAAGCTAATCCAATAGCTGCAATAACACATTAACTAATGATAAGGGAAGGGCATTAACTAATGATAACGGAAAGACTCTTATTTCCTCGTCTTCAACAATCTAACATTTAACCATTTATTGCCTTTTATATTAATGGTGTATTTGTTAAAGGAGTAAGATACTTTATAAATATGAGAGCTGACATTGTTTGGATTTTTTCCCTCGAATTCCATTGTTTTATATAACTTTTGGAAAGTTTAGTGGACCATGGATAGTGTCTGAAGTAGCACTGTGACTCCACATGTGGCACCGGGGGATTTGAGGCATTCCCACTTTGGTGTGCACCAAAGCACCTCGCACTACTCAGTCAAAATCTCTCTTTGCCTAGCACTTGGCCCATTCTTTGACATCAGAGGGATCAGATGCTGATGGCCACCCAGGATGGTTTGTGGAATGTTTCCTGAAGCCTCATGGCACTGCTGCATGATGAGTATTGCTGTGAGCAAGATTTACAACACACAGTACTGCACCAGAAGTTATGCACACATTGCATGTTTTGCAGGAGATGAATCTTTTGTCATTTGGTGAAAAGGTATGCATGGTAACAATATTTCACTTTTAGGGCACTTTGAAATGCCAGAATTAGAAAATGACATGGTTTTACACCTTATAGCTAATTCAGGGTCAAAATAACACACACAAAAAATCACAAACTCACAGAATTGAGTAGGTTGGAAAAATCCTCTGAGATCATCAAGTTCAACCTATGACCTAAAACCACCTTGCCAACCAGACCATGGCACTGAGCGCCCCATCCAGTCTTTTCTTAAACACCTCCAGGGATGGTGACTCCACCACCTCCCTGGGCAGCCCATTCCACTGCCAAGTCACCCTTTCTGTGAACAACTTCTTAAAGCCCAACCTAAATTTCCCCTGATGCAGCTTAAAACTGTTCTCTTGTCCTGTCACTCTTTGCCTGGGAGAAGAGCCTGACCCCCACCTGGCTACAGCCTCCTCTCAGGCAGTTGTAGAGAGTGGTCAGGTGTCCCCTGAGCCTCTTCTTCTCCAGGCTAAACAATCCCAGCTCCCTCAGCCATTCCTCACAGGGCTTGTGCTCCAGACCCTTCACCAGCCTTGTTGCCCTTCTCTGGACACACTCCAGCACCTCAATGTCCTTCTTGAAATGAGGGCCCTAAAACTGGATACAGAAATTGAAGTGTGGCATTACCAAAAGCCAAGTAGAGGGTAGAAGCTAGAAGCCCCCTAACTTCTTCCTACAAATTCTAATTCTGAGCAGCAATATTTGACAGCGAAGACAACCCCAGGGGGAGCATGGACTATAAAAGTCCTGAGAAAGGCATCTCTCAGTAACACTGGTTTTGTTTTGGTTTTTTAATGTCTGCATTTTATTTTCTAATAAGTGATTGACATCACATACTTTTTCATAAACCTAATACCATTGTTTAAAAAAGTACGATCGTGATGCCAGCAATACCCTTGCCAAGGTCATTCCTTGATCTGCTCACATTCAAAATAGTGATCGCTCCCCAGAGTACCTCTTCTCTGTCAAATGTTCAGCCACCGGTGCACCCTGAGTCCAGAAGGTACCAAAGCGAATTAATGTCTTCTGAGGCCTCTAAAAGTTGCAGCAAGAAGGTCACCTTCTGACTCTGAATGGATTTATCAGGTTTGTTCAGGGAGCATCCAATATAAAGAAAGTCCATGTTCCATCAAATTAATTTTTGGAATTGCCATATTCTAAAATCATACCTTTTTATTTTCATGATCATGCCTGCATTTGTGCAGAAATGTGAGAATGAATGGGAATATTAAAGAAAGCACAATCACTTCTGTTCAAATCAGTATATGCAATTCAGAAGTATCTTTCTGGGACAAAAAGATAAAATTTGTAAAAGAATTCATCTTGGGTGCCCAAAAGGGAGGTGTATTAGGATTATCAAAGTAGAGGCAGTTATCAAAACCTATTTTATTGAGAGATTTGCATTTCAATGGATATTCATTTCTCTATGTGGATCTATCTTAACTATGTCTTTCTCGATACATGAAATAACTCATCGACCAGAATCTAATGATCAAGCTCAGCTAGCAGTGCCATTGTGTAGCAGCTGCGAGTCCCACTGCATCTCCATGGAGCCCTGCTGGAGTCAATGGAGCTCTGCAAAGGGCCCAGATGTGCCTGCATGCAGCCCATTGGAGAGCTCAGAGTGTAGGCATTAAGTCTGATTCTCCCTTTCAAATAGCACATTTAGTCTGCCTCTTTGGAAAACTGAAAGTGCACATAAATCACATAAATTCATCTGTAGCAAAGAATTTATTCTCTAATATTTGCTAGTCTGAAGCTTCTCTTTGGTCACTGGTAGATACGGGTATTTTGGCCAAATGAAATTATTTAGATGCCTAGATAGTTCATCACTGACCCATATCTTTTTTAAAAGTGTGCCTGAAAGATATTGAACATTTGATTTATTACTAGAATATGCTATGAAAGAGGTGGAGACTGCTGTTTCCATCCTTATGAAATGCCTACTAATCACTGGTGGGAGAGAACTCTTACTGTCAGTAAGTGTTTAGGGATTTGGTACAACATGAACCAGAAGAGAATGAGAGGGAATCATCAGAATCGTTTAACAGTCTGGTGGTTTGATCACTCCTTGCAAAGACAGAGAGGATGTAGGCTCAACCAAGCCTGTATTCCAAATCACTCAAAATTCACAGGTAATAAAGAAAGTAAGATATGAGAAATCTAAACTCTAAACTTTCTGAAAGGTGCCAGATTTTCACATGTAGACAACCTGTAGCTAATCCTAAAAGCCTTGGTCCAATATAATATTTTGAGCTTGCCCTGGCAAGCAGGCAGCAAGCTGGTCAGCATCAACAAAATTCAGACAGATGCAAAAACTTTAAGGGCATTTAAAGCGTCGTGTAGCAGTTCAGCAAACTGGTCTACAGATCTAAGCAGAACTCAAATATTGGATGCATGTTACTAAATCCATCTACTGAATTGGAATCTTTATTTATTAATTTCTTCAGGAAGCTATCTCACTTTTTTTCCTTTTTGCTTTTGGTGCATATACATGTACATATGCTAAAAGCCCTAACTAGGTAGAACAAGTGTAGACTGTGGACTACCAGCACTCATTAAAGCATCTGAGCCTGAGCTTAATTTAAACACACATGTAAGTCCATTAAAACCAGTAGATCTAAAGAAAAGAAATGACTTTCATGCTGAAGTTGAAGACTATGTAATTTCTGGAGAAGCAATTGAGTAGAATCGGGATAAATGAATATATATATATATTTTTATATATTCTGCTTTTTTTAACCAAAAGCATCTTAATTTTCAAATCCTTGCCTGAAGAAGTGTTTCTGTACACATCCTTTATAGACCTATTTAGTTTTTATTAAAAATGAGAAAATCAGCTTTTGATCCTTTTCAAATGAAAAGTAAAACTAACATATTTGTTGGAAGCAGGAACAAATAGGCACCAAAAAACAGAAGCATATTTTCCCTTGGATGTCACTATTTGTACTTGTTCTATTGACCTGAATCTTACTGCATTTTCACCACAATCCATCATGTAATTGCATTTTTTCTGAGAAAAGCCTGCTTTATTCCTGAAAAGACTCTGTTTAGAGCCTTAGGATTCCCCTTCCATCCCTAATCCAGGGTAATACATTTCAGCCCTACAATATAAAGCTGGTATTTACTAAAATGAGGCAGGAGATCTGGGCTCAGTGACTCCCTGTGTTTCACACTATGCTACTTCTCAGAGAACAAGATGCCTAACACTGCTTAAGAGCATTTGCTATTCTGCAAAGGAAGAAAAGATGGGGATGTCTTCTGACCCCACAAAAGATGTTTCCTAGGTAGCCAGATGACTGTCTGCCCTTCATCAGCATTCCCTCTTAACCCTGCAGAATAATCTAACCCAGATCTTATTGACTGCAGCAGAGAACACTATCACCGTGCTATGGCCCTCTGATTGCATTATTAGTTGATAAGGCTTTGTAATTAGCCCTCAAACTCTCCTCAGTAAATCTCCAATTTCACCCCTCAGAGACTCTGAGTAGATGCTACTACACTATAGGGCCTCAGAAAGCTACTAATGAAGTGTGTAATGAGGCTTTTTAGAGTCAGAAGATTGAGGGAAAAAAACCCAAAGATAAATAAAAAGCATATAAAAGATGAGGGTTCCTTTTCTAGTGATTTCCCTCATCTCTTCTATTAAGAATATTTCTCAGGAGTGGCTTCAAAACCATTCCTAATTTAAAATGTAGAAGAGTTAATGGCAAATTGAAGTTTACCTTAAAAATTAAAATATACTTGGATCACTGGTGCACAGCAATGGATAATGTTAAAAGAGGACATTAATTTCTCTGGCAAGGAAGGTGTGCTTTAACTCTCAAATATTTTTGCAGCACACCCACTCCCCCACATGTGCACACTACCCACAGCCTTTTCTGTGTGCCCTGGCCAAGGGGTGAGTCTTAGCACAAATAACCACAGATTTGTTTGGCACTAAGAATAATGGAGTCTGCACTGCCATGGGCAAAGACAGTTGAAAACCCACAGGGCTGGTCTCATTCATTGCTTCCAAACTTCTCTTTTGGCTTTCACTTTCCCATGTTGCAAGCATGGTATGGTCAGCACAAATGGTTGCAAATGGAAAGATTTTTATTTTTTTTAATGGAGATTTCCCATGTCTTAGAGGAGCCTGTGCTGTTCCATGACTCCTGCTGAGCCAAGGGGTCTGGCAGCTAAGTGCTGTCATATCTGGTTGTGGTTTAATCCCCTTGCTGTGTGCTTTGGGAACATTTTTGTTGCCATAACAAAGTCTGCAGAACAGAACATGTGTACATGCCTTGGATAACAGTCCAGATGAACATTAAATTAAGTGTGGCCATGGATAGGTGCAATCTCTTGCTCTGAAAAGAGGCAGAGCAGTGAACAGTCATTCTTTAGCTCTGGTTTGCTATAAGCCCAGAAAACATGTCAACCATTTCAGGTTTTAGACATACTAGCTTAAAATACTGAATAAAGTGTTTTGTGTTGAGATACCAGACTGTGAGTAAGAGTGGCTGAAATATGGACATGCATCATCCTCTTCAGGTATGCTATGGGTGTAAACAACCTACAATAAAGATGTTAAACATCTGAGGGAGGCACAGATGCTCTCTCTCTGTGAGCATGATTCATAATTTAAGATACTCATTCCACACAGTGGCCAAAATCTGGCAGAAGAAGATTAGGGGAAAATCTTGGGTTGTCAAGACAATTTAAAGTATCACAGGTATTGTACTATGGTATTTCACCAAATAATTTGTACTATGGCAGATTTCCTACTGCATTGAAATGCTATATTGTTGTATCTCTGTGCTCACATGAGCTTTCTGTCTGTCTGCCCATCAGCTTAAGGAGTCTGGACTACCAGGAACAGAGATATCTGCCATTAGAGGTTCACAAAACAAAAGTACACTTTGCTGTCACTGAATTTATTTTATTGTAGCTCAACCTATTTCATCTTCATAGTTTCCTGTGAGTCACTTCAGAGCATAATGGAAAACTTCAGCACAGCACGACTCTTCATTTGTGTGAGTGATACCAGTATGATCTTCAAATAGAGTGTATTTACTTTGGGCTAAATGCTATTGTTATCCCTTTTGACTAAATGGTGAGATGGTTTTCAGAGTCTTTCACAACACTTCAAAAAGGAGATATTGAAAATGGAATTTGCTATTTCTTCAGTGTTATTCTGTTCATTTACATAATCAGGATATTAAGTACTTTTTTCCTGAAAATGAAAAGCATCAAATAACCGTATTATCTTCAGTTTTTCAGAATTGCTCTCCTATTCCAGAGTACCAAATTCTTATTTTATTTTCAGCTTTGCTTTCCAGATCCCAGTGTCTCTGATGCTTCCATTTCAGCTTTGCTTGGTTTTGTCATAAATACAGAAAAATGACATTTGATAGTCTGGAAGGATATCCTTACAAATCATGTGGGTCAGTCTCTCTTCCAGGATTGCACAAAACTTATTTAGAACAGGGACAAACACTCCCTTTGTTTTAGCTATCCATTCCCTAAACTGTTCAGTTGTTTTGACCATTAATGTAAATGAAAATGCCCAGCAGTATATGACATAACTTCTACAAACTTCTGCCTTCCAACACAGTTCAACTTCATCTTCAGTAGCATCACAGCACAGCAGAAAACAATGGACTGAATAGAAGGGCTTGCATTTGACTTCTAGTATACCAAATTTTCAACAATACTGAACGATTTTGTATAATCAAGAGGGAAAAATTTGAAAAAAAAAAAAAAAAACCTTCTTTTTTCCAGGGCTATTGGGAGGCAACATAATTTCCATATTAAATCAGATTTCTGGCACCATTCCAAGAAAACAAAAAGTTGAAAGGAAGCAGATTCAGGTATGTATCCTGTCTCCACCACAACTAGTCTGATTGCATTATAATTTGCTCGAATGCAATTTCCTAATAATACTAATAAATTACACTGGCCTCCAGCTGGATATTATTGGACTAAGTACTGCAACATGCTATTTAGTTTCTTGAAACATAAAGAAAGAATTGAAATTTATTTATCTTCAGTGAGTAATCTAGATATTGAGGTGCATTTAATTTTTGAAAAGCCCAGAAAAAATTAAGCCCCTTATGCTAAACTATACTCAGAAATAAGCCAGGTCCATTACCTATCCTTTGTCCAAACTTTCTTAGCCTACAGTGAGAGTGGCTGCATCCAACAGAGCTGGTCCCTGAACCATGCCTTGGCACTATCCAGAGGTGAGACAGGTGGCTAGGCTGGAGGTGGGCTGGGGATGCTGCTGGCTGTGCTATCTCTGTGTCAGAGGTGGGGATCAGATGGCTGTGCTTGGGTGTATGACCTGCTACTGTCTACTTTATAAACCAGCAGTGGCAGACTATGCACTTCCTTTTTTGTTTGTTTTGGTTTTTTATTTCCTTTTTCAGCTTGGAGTAAAATCTACTCCTTTCCAAAAGCAACTTACAAGAGATAATTTCAGAATTTTAATGCTTCTATTATATAATTTACATTTATCTATTTGTATTTATATATTCAGATGCAAATATGCATTTTTATTGTTTAGAAACTTTTAATGGTCAATTTGCCGAATCTTTGAGCAACACAAACCAGTAAAATAGGGCTAAAATAGGGCTTACTTTTGTCAAAGCATAAACAGAATTCAAATGGGAAAAACATCCTAGCAAAGATGCCTAATAATGCTCAGAGGAGAAACATGCACACATGTCAAACGTCTGTTGAAGGTTAAGTGAAGGCTGTTCTAATTTTCATTTTAAAGTATTCAGGATAGTGATGGAAATCTAGGGGTTTTTTTAATGAAATCCATCTACTTTTGTTTTGCAGCTGATAAATGTTTTTATACTGCCAAAACTATCAATATTCAGCTTTTATTACAAGTCTACTGGTGCTCTGGCAGACCCCATTTCTGAGCTACTCTGTCACCCAAGCAGAGGACTAAGAGAATAAAACCCCCATTTTCTTTCTGTGCACTAGCTCCCTCCATCTGGGTAAACAAGCTAAAAAGCCAGCTAATGCAGCTGACATCTTGAATTATGTAATTTCTCATAACATATGCCAGAAATGCTATTCAGCCCTGCTATACATGCAGGAATGCTGTTCAAAGCCCTGGCTTCTGGTTCAGCAGCATGATCAGTGCTACAAATGGTGCTCGGCGTGCAGTGGGGATTACTGAGCCGTGCTGGAGGAGCAAGGCAGGCTCCAGAACCATCATCCACTGCTATATCCCTCACAGAAATCTGCCAGACAGAAAAGGCAACCACAGTCACAGGGAGGAGATGGCTCGTGGTGAAAACCCAAGTTTAGGATCAGCACTTTTTATTTCTGTGCAACAAGAAATTTTCTGTCTGCTTTAGGATTGCTGAAATCCATAGATTTTTGTAAGAAAGATTTACAAGAACCAGAGTAGTTGTCACATTTCTGCTTGAAATTCACTGGAAAAACCTGTGTGTGTTAGGCTGGCAGATTCAAGGTGTTGCACTTCAATTTAAGGAAGAACTGAGGATTTAAAAGAGATCTGTCAGCAGCAGCAGCCTGGTTGCTCAATTATTCTTAGTCCAGTGCTAGCAACAAATTCTCAACAGAGCCCCTAATAATACTTTACAGTATTACAAAAAGCTTCCTTCTTTTCTGACTGGTTAGTGGTAACTATGCCAAGAAATCCTCTGGGGCCATGAACAAGCACAGCTGTCAACCCCAGTCCATGCATCAGCAGTGCACTCGTGCTTTAATCAATTAAATTTTGAGTGGTGTGTTTGCAATACATGGAAAACTGACAGAAGACACAACTTTTGGTAGTGACCTACTAATAACCACCTGCCTTCAGAATTTAACAAATCAGGAATACTTTCTTTCTTGAAAGTTTGAATATGTATGTTTAGGTATGTTTATTTGCTGTCTGAATCTGTTTATAAGCTGTAGTGGCCTAGGCACCAAGACCTGTCACTCACTGGAAAATTTGTGCTGCTACCCAGATTCCCCTGTGGGAGGTCCAACCACAGCTGGAAACAAAGAAGAGCATAGAATACATTATATTTGGTCTAAGTGCTTGGAAAGTTAGAATAGGGTCTAAGAAAAAATTTTAGTTTGTAGTATGAATAAGATAAGACACTCCCTCCAAAACTGGGATGACTGCAAGCCAACTGTCTCTGGGAATGATCCCTGGCCTCCAACAGTGCCCAGAACCCAGCCAGGCAGTGGCTGGGACAGTATATGAAACAATAAAGTTGGAAACTCTTCAATAATAGTGAAAGTTGGTGGTTTCTTGCAGATTTCAAAGTAAACAATTCAATTTAATTAAGCCAAAAGGATTTTTGCCTTGGGTTTTTGTTTTGTTTTATGAAAAGGTGAGTCACTATGGTAAAGCATACGTTATTACCTACAGAACAATAAACAACACTTGGTCAAAGGTTTCACTCTTAATTTCGTTAGTTTATATCCCAGGCAAAAAGATAAATTCGCTAAGCCATGAGAAACATCCAGTCACATTAATAGAATCTGCAGATTTTTAATCAGGCTACCACCTTGAAACTCTCCTCACAAATATATTTACAGTTTACCTATAAAATGAAAAGATAAAAAGGTGAGGAAAATAAAGATCTATTGGAAAACATATAGCTACATATTTCCCTACAGTTTTAAGACTTGCTTTAGTTATTGCATAGGCCATATTGTATGTAGTATGAATGGTAGTATGAATGAAAAACAACCCAGTCAAACAAAACCCTCTATAATGTATTTAAATGAGTATGATACAGTATAGCTGATACATAAAGCATTACAGTGATAAAAAAGGTGTAAAATGCCCAATATATGGCATAATTTAAATTTACAATTATATCTAGTATGGAATAGAGTATATTTTCTATTTCAGAGAAAGCAATGAAATACCAAACAATTATAATATAAAACAATCCTTCTAGAGAAAAAAAATCAGAACTTTGAACTTTTGGTAAAAATATGTATATACTTCCTACAGTAAACATGGTTGGAAGAAGATGGCAGGTTTTCATCCAGTAATCACAAGAAACTGTAGCTAAATTAAAATGGAGCCACAAAATTACCTTTTAAACTACAGAATTTTTTTTCCTATGGATGCTGACCATTGCCCATAAGACACACAGAAATGCTGCCCAAGTCACAACAACTTCCAGACAGGTGTAGTGAAGCTTACTTTTGATGATCTCCGAGTGGTCTTTGCCCAATGGATTTTAACAATGACTCTGGTCGAACTGTTAATTTTGGTGATGTCTTGGGGCTCGTATCAGAATCTCCACTTTCTTCATCTCCCATGGCCTTAATATAGCTCCCACTTCTCATTCTTCTGCATGGGATCTCTTCATCTTTCCCACCAGCTGGGTATCCTCCCCATTCATCCTGAGGTACCTAACGGAGACCATAAAACACACACACAGAATGTGCTTTATTCTTTTCATACATTTAAATATTTCCCTCCTTTTTTATTTTAAAAGAACAATAATGAGGTTTTTATTCTTCAGAAACAGATCACTTATAAAGGGATTTCTAAGAACCCTAAATAATTTTGCCATTTAACTTCAACTTCAAAGTTGGAAATTTTTGGTTTATAAATGTTAGAACCCACGGAACAGTGAAGTCATGGATTGTGAGCTGAGCTGCAATATCTATTTGTAGACATGCTCTAAAGTTCAGGAAGCAGCTTAAAACTGTACACAGATTTTCACCTGATAACAGTAAGTTAATCAGGTATCTCAGACCTAAAACACATTGAAAGCTGATCACTTCAGGGTTTATTACCAACAGTTCTTATAAGGGGTTTTCAGGAAGGTGAATGGTGTATTTAAGATAAACTAAGCCATGATCTTGGCATAAATTGATAGGATTATGACTTAGGGAAAACTTCTGTGGAAAAAAAGGAAAAAGTGGTAATTTGTCTTATTTTTCTATTTAGAAACTGAAAAATAATTGAGAAAGACTGTATTATACCAGAAATGCAACCAGTTAAATGATACATGTGGTTGCAGGGTTGCAGTTGCTTTTAAGCAGTTGAGGAGGTTTTCCAAATAGTAAGATTGGCAGTCAGATAACCCACAGCTGGTGGATGGACATCTGTCTGCACCACAAATTACCAAAGAATTGAGCAGGAGTGGATTCTTCAACCCAAAGTGAAATCAGCCTTGTTTTAAGGGTTATGAATAAACTCAGCAAGCCTGTCTCTGTCAGTATTGTTTTGTTTTTTTAATTTAATCTTTCAAGATGCTGAGTCCTCTGGCTCTAATCCAGAAACACACTTATGCACTTACTTAGTTTAAAGGATACTCTGAAATGCATTATAAGGACTCATGGTTAAAATGTAGGATGTGACAGAGTTCATCAGTGGACCAAGGCTGATGCCCTTGGCAGCATCAAATCTTTATCAACATAATGATTCCATCTATATTAAGCTGTTTAATGCCTTTATTTACCAATTTACTATTAATCTGAAATCTCAATTAAACATATATATATGTTTCTGCAAAGCAGGATGTCTAATAAAGATTTTCAAGTCAAACATATTTGAGAGCTTCTACAGACAGAGTTCACTGTGGAGCTGAAGCAAATGCTCCCATTGGTTTCAGCAGTCTTGGAGACTGGGTTTAAATAACTAACGTGATCTGCTTGCCATCATTACAGCCCTTTCAAGACAGACTAATTAGCCACGAACAGACCTGGGGCTTTGAGTACTGAAAAGGGATTGAGGGAGAAATTAAGTTTTAAAAGGGGGTGAACAAGTAAAAATAGAGATATTAAATTAAAAATCCCAAGCTTAAGACAGAAAGAAAGAAAAAAAAAGACTGAAGATGAAGTCAGATAAGAAGAGATGAAATAGATTGCACATATCACAAAAAATGTTAGAGATAACTATCAGATAAAAAAGAGGCATGATCTTATACAAAGTAATAGGACAGAACATGAATCTAAGTGAAATATGGGTTGGATCATTCAAAGAACCAAAATTTTCACATTATTCAGCTTTGGATGGTGATTGGAAAGGAAGCAGTGAAAATCTTCCCAAACTTGAAGCCTGTGAGTGTGATACATCATCCTCATTTCTTTTCAGAGATCCAGTATGTGTAAGATTAACGTTGCAGGAATGTTTTTTATGATTCTATGAGATCTAAAAGGTATTTCTATGTAGTCATGGTAAACATAGCCAGTCGCCCAAGATAGTAAAAATAAATATATTTAATTCAGCATTTTTCTACAGCTGACAACATTAACAGCTGTAAAAATCTGAATTAGAGAGCTATTTTATTACTTGATATCATACAAACATACTCTTATTTTTAAATATTCTTTATTAAATGTATGTCAGCATGGCTAAAAACCAAAATCCAAATGCTGAAAAAGAAGTTACTGGCATCTACATAGGCCCACTACAAGATATACTGCTCAGTTTTCAGTACTAAAGCTAAATTATCATGTCTTTAAATTATTTTCTTAAAAAAACAAACCCTCATAACTTTTTCATAGAATAATTATTTTGGCTTGAAACTTCTTTCCTTCATTTTAGTTCGAAGATAATTAAATAGGAAGTTTAAAAAGGCATTGATCAATAACCTTTTACTTACTCAAATGCAGAAAATTATTACTTTCTCAACTTTATTTTGTCTGAAATTCCATGTTCAAATAACTAGATAAGAACTGGATTTAAACGAGTGTACACAGGCTTATTTGTTGATTGAAGTTGCAATCTTATTTTAAAAGATAGGAATGACTGATTTTGTACATTAAAGTACCTAAAAAATTAAGCTTCTTCACTGTGATAAGGACAAATCTTACTGTCATGTGCTTTACTGTTTCTGTTGATTGAATTGCTTTCGCTGTCTGTATTCATAAGTTAAATGAATTCAATAACAGCTAAAGAGCAGAGCTAAAACCCAAAGAAGTCCTGCTCCATTTGTGATGTGCTCATGGTACACACAAGGCAACAAGAATCCCTTTCTATCAGACCAACTCACTGTCATCACAGAAGCTTTTTTGGTTGTTACAACATTATTCACAATTCAAATATCTGCGTTTTGTTGGATTTTTTTTTTGCCCTTAAGCCATTCAAAGGAGCACAACACAATGAACACAGTGAAAATGCTTCTGGAATATGGTGAGGAAGTTTGACCATGTGCTCTCTCAGGTTTTATCCAGAGCTTTGGAGAACAGCTGGAGTCTTTTTACATCTTTCAAATAAAACAAACAAACAAACAAACAGGGCCCTTGACATTGTTTTTCTTCATGGACTGAGAACAGAAGAAAAATTTGAGCCCCAGTTCCGCCTAATTCTTCATTTACTTGAGCTGATAGGTTAAATGCTTGGAAAAATCTTTCCAAATCCAGGCCATCTCAGACTCCAACACAGCTTTAAAGAAAAGCAAAAGCATTATACAAGTGCAGGAAAGATTTTTATTCTGCGATATTAACAAAAATGTTTAACATCATGTATGAGGGTCATTAAATATACATGTTCCAAAATATGGGAAGGGCTTTGCAACTTGCAGAAATTCTGTCTTACAACAGTTACCAAGCCCTGAAATTCCCATCTGCAGGTCTTGCAGCTGCTAATTTGGAATAATTACCCTAATTATCTACTTGCATATAGTGATGAGTCCTGATATTTATAATGTCTAAAAAGGCCTTCCTTCTGTTCTAGATGTTAACATGAATCCTTGTATATGCAGCTTCTATCCACAGAGGAGTTAGAATGCATATTACCATATGAATTTCCTTTTGCAAGAACAACTGGCTGACAAGGTCTGGCTGCTGATCTGGTTACAACTATTACAGAGACTGATGGGTCTCCTTCACAAGTATCATTCACTGTTGCTGTAAGGAGCACCAGGTTCAGAAAATTTAACATCTTTCAATTGCCCAGCTACTGGTTCATTTGGATATCTTACATTAATCACCTAGGGTCAGTTTAAATGAAGCACTTGGTACCTAACACTTACTACATGTTATGAAGCTGAATTGAAAGTGAGCTCCTTAACCTTAGGAAGCATCCTAAATTCCTCATAAAGACATTTAGGAGAGTTAATTCCTTCAAAGTAGCATACAAAAAGGCATCTAGTTAGCATTCAAAATGTAAAGTACAAAGAAAAATCTCAAATAGTTCTCCTTTCTTGGACTTACTGTATCTGATTAGAGGCAGTAGAAAGGCCTTCTGTTATTTCCCAGTCAGATACTAAAATCATCTTTGGAAGAAAAAAGTTCTTTTTGGTTTGTTTCTTTTTTTT
>VZRX01011118.1:76255-149664 GCA_013398075.1 Notiomystis cincta
TTTTTCCAAAGAGCAATAGCTCTATTCTCCTTATTCTTTCCTTCTATGATGAAACAGCTGTGGAAGTCGAAGACCTTCTTGGTCACCTTCTAATCAATAATGTTTGGAGAGCTCAGAAAGAAGAAGACCTAGGGCTCATAAATAAACTGTTATGCTCTCCTCCTCTTTTTGTCACTCACAGCCTTTCCATGAAGCTCTCACAGATTGCCTGGGGAGGGCTGGTTAGGGGAGAGGGTCTGTATTTATATAAAGGATGAGATGCAGCTTTGTGATCAGGCATTTACCTGAAAAGAGAGAGCTTAGTTATAGCCCCTAGGCCAAGCACTCACATGAATTTTATGAAAAAGAGTGTTTGGATAAAACTTGTGGAGCCTCTAAACAAAGAAAGAAGTACCTTTGCTCCAAACTGATGAACGTCCTGCTGCTCAGAATGCAATTAGGGAACTGAGAAGATAGTGTTTGACCTTCTACAGGCTAAAAAGAAACTGAACTTCACAGTGGGTATTCCAGAAACTTTGTTACTATAAAACCAAATTTTCCTGCTTTAGATGAAATGTCACTATCCTTGTTCTTTGTTAGAAGTTCATGCCATAAAATACCCCTTACTATTTTTTGGCTAAATACCTAGAGTGTCACATGACCAGTCAATGGCCATGAAAGTTATGATTTCTGAATTTTATTCTAAATCTTATTTCTATCTCCCTTTTATAGAAACAGTACATATTTGTAGGAGTATAGTTCTCATTTTTCTTCTTTTATTATTTTATATGTTTTACACTGTGCTTTAATTTGATTAAAATGGATCAGGCTGCCCAGGTAAGTAGCTGAATCACCATCCTTGGAGGTATTTAAAAGATTTGTAGATGTGCTTAGAGACATGGTTTAGAGGTGGACTTGGCAGTGCTGAGTTAACAGTTGGACTCAATGACCTTAAAGGTAATTTCCAATCTAAATGATTCTATGTTTCCATTCTTGCTGTTTGTGTACTGATTGTGCTCAGACCAGACCTGACAGAAGAAGGATTTTGGACCCCTAACTGGACCTCAGCAGTAAGTCTGTCCCCTGATTCTCAGAAAATCAGGAAATAAGGAAAAACAACAGCATGTTGTCAGGGAAAACAGGAATGGATTTAACAAAACTACAGAACAAACTGAAAATCCTGGAATTGCTGAGGTTGGAAGGGACTCTGGAGGTCTCTAGTCCAGCCTCCTGCTCAAGGTATGGTCAGGCAGAGCAGGTTGCCCAGGACTTCTACAAAGATGGTGAAGGGCCTTGAGGAAAAGCCATATGAGGAGCAGTTGAGGTCACTTGGTCTGTTCAGCCTGGAGGAGACTGAGGGGAGACCTCACTGCAGTTACAACTTCCTTGTGAGGGGAAGAGGAGGGGCAGGCACTGATCTCTGCTCTGTGGTGACAGTGACAGGACCTGAGGGAATGGCCTGGAGCTGAGTCAGGAGAGGTTTAGGTTGGATATCAGGAAAAGATTCTTCACCCAGATGGTGTTTGGGCACTGGAACAGGGAAATGGTCACAGCACCAGCCTGACAAAGTTCCAGAAGTGTTTGAACAGTGCTCTCAGGCACCCAGTTTGACCCTTGGGGATGGTGCTGTGCAGGGCTAGGAAATGGACTCAGTGATTCTTGTGGGTCCCTTCCAACTCAGCATATTCCGTGATAATTTGACTGTGTCCAGCTGGGTTTTGAATATTTCCAAAGATGAAGACTCTGCAATGTCTCTAGGCAACCTGTTCCAATGTTTGACTACACTCAGGGGGAAAAAGCTTTTCCTTATACCTGATGAGAAATAGGTAACCTTGGCCCCCTAAAACTAATTCTAGGAGTGTGAGTATCTAATCTTGTATCTAAGTAATACTGACAACAAACTGGAAAAAACAGTGAAATATTCATTCTTCTGGAGTTTGACCACTGTTAATTTGATTTTTCTTTTTGTTTATTTCAGTTTAGGGTTTAGCTGAAATAGTCAAAATGGCCATTGACATTTCAAAACAGATCTGCTCCTGTTGTTCCATCCACTTCTATGACATTTTCTCACAGCTCCCAGAATTTTAAAGATGTTCCACCACTAAACTGCTGATCTGCTTAAAACTGCTGATCACTTTACTATCTAAAATGAAACTTCTAAATAAAGGGCTTCAGCTGAGGGAGATGACTATCACTTCTTCATATTTCTCATTCCCAAAGGTTAAAGTGAGGATTACCTACCTCATAGGAGTTCTGTGAAATTTAATTAGCATGCAGATATAAAATGAATTGAGATATTGATTTTTACATAAATCTTATTTTAGTAATACAAATTTCACATTTTACTTGAAGCAGAAGCTGTCTGCAACTGGAATTAGACTATATATGATGTGAAGAAGGATAAGATATGAAACACTCTGTTGGAGACATAATTTTTGTAATTTTATGCTTTGTCAGCCTGGTCAAGAAGACAATCTGAAATGCAGGTAGGAGGTTTTCTCTTAAATCACATCTGTCTCAAGAGCCTCAGAAAAACAGCCTTTGTGCACAGCTGCAAGTGATGAAAGTAAATGACAATTTTGGAGAGCAGGCAGAGATAATTTTTTGCAATGGTAGAAAGTTCCCTTGCTACTACAGTGGGAGATGGGAGCTAGACCTCCTGTGTTTTCAAAAATTTCATTCAAGAAGGAACATCAAGAATTAGAAGAATATTTTTCTGAAGTTAATGGCACTAAGATATTCCCCAGTTTACTGGCTGTAGACTCTAGACCCTGTTGCTCAGGATTTTTGCAGGAGGGAAGAGTGCAGTATCTGAAAAGAGAAGTTTCTTTCCTCAGGACCTAATCTTGCATTTACAACTCACCACAATTCTCAGTGCACATTTTTGACTAGTTTCTTCTGTGTTTTTTGGTTGTTTTTTTTTTTTTTAATGTGCTGATTCATTGTGCAAAGAACATGAATTACGCAATGAAGTCATTGAAAAATCTCTACAAAACATGCCAGGGACTCCTCCTCACCACTAACAATGTCATTCTTCATAATTAGCTTTAATTTTCACATGCCACCCTCTACTCCTTGAACTTCTTGACAGCTCAGAAGCACAGAGAGTTCTTGTAGCATTCCTGAAGGTGTGGTGACACTGTCCATTAAGGCAGGAGCTCGTTTGAGAAAACAAGAGTCATCTTTACCTTGCCAACCATTCTCTCCAGGCTCTGCTCTGAACAGTCATAATATTATAGAAAGAGGAAGGAAACAACATAGATCCCAAACAATATATGCTTTGCATTGGGTTGAAAATAACTTGACTTCAGGAATTTGGGATTTGGTAATAATCTGGACACCCATGCAGATCACAGAACACAAACATACTATTTCAGCTGGGAGATGTTCAAATAGGAAAATCATTGTCAGCATTATTTATTGCCTGATTTTATTCTCTCATGTGGCGTTCCAAGCAAACTGCACTAAGCAATCCTTGAAGGAAAGATTTCTGTCCAGTGTACTGAAATTGCTTCTGTGTTTTCTGAAGAACTGTGCTCTTTTCACTTAAATAATGTTTTATAACTCACACAAGTGATGAATTATAAACAAAACAAAACAAAACCCAGCACTATGTTTCCTAACTGATACTCCAGCAGCAATGTGAATTATAATAATACTGTAATTGGTGTTGTGAGGACTTAGTGGCTTTGTTTATACTGTTTGGATGAAAGTGGGCCAAATTCCCACCCCATTACCATCTGTGCTCATACAGACTGCACAGAGCCTTGCAGTTCAGCCACCTGCAAATCCTCTGCTGTGTTGTTGGGTCTCCCTGGGGCCCTCAGGACTCTGTGCTGTTTGGATGTGGTGGAGCAAGGTGCAGTCACATGGCAGTCATGAGCTTGTCCACACTGTGGGTGATTTTAGCCTGCTAAGCTCACTGAGATCTTGTGCCAGGACTTTGATATAAGGTGAGCTTGGACTGAAGGCTTGGCCTGTGCTTACATGAGAACCTGTTTATAGTCTCTCAATCTAAGACACAAACCCAGCAGAGTTTCAACCAAGAAACCTGTGTTTCAGTTGGCTGCATATTTCCTTTGGTATGTGGTCAAGGATACTGCTTTGTGGTCAGCTCAAGCCACTTTAAAATTATATTACCATTAACTTCAGTGGAGCAGGCTTTCCTTAAGCAATGTTCATCTTTTCAAGCAGTGCTAGTAATGGTCAAGTGACCTAGAGTGCTACCTGAAAAATTACCTTAACAGCAGTAATAAGGATAAGTAAAGGTAAGTGTTCAGCTGAGCTGGTGATTTACTCCAACTCACGGGGCTGCTGCACAGCCACAAGAGAGAAGGGAGGGAGAAGGATGGAAGTGGTGTGGTGCCTACCTTAGGGCTGGGCAAAAACAGGTCAGTAAAGACCCACTGCCTTGCCCAGCAGCACTTCACTCCCATGCTGTGGAGCAATCTTTACCTCTGAAACACTGTGGCTGCCAGGAACACTCCCTGGCCTGTGCTGAGTACTGAACCAACAGTGCTCAGGAAGGAGTTTAGGAAAATACTGGCTAGCTCAGATGAAAAAAATGCCTGAGACCTGTTGAGCCACATAACACTGCTGAGAATCGGAATGCAGTGCCAAGGAAACCATCCTGACATGATGCCATTTGATAGAATAGGTGTAGCATAAGATAACAATTATTTTAGTAATGGAAGTTCACAGAAACATCAAAGATGAAAACTTGGAACTCTGCATGCATACCACAACAAGCAGCTTTCTGCCAAGAGAGTTTGCACCCAGAGTTTGTTCTCCTATGTCTTTGCCTTTTTGGGTCAGCTCATAGTTGCATTTTCCTTTAAATATTTTGCGATTAATTGAATTAAATGCAACTTCTGCTAAAACCAAGCATCAAAAGGCTGAAGACCTGAACAGGATTGCAGCCTGTCTCTTACTACAAGTGAAAGGGACCCTCCAGGAATCCACCTGCCAGCTGGGCTGCCTGACTGACAGGCAGCAGACGAGGCCCAGGGGACCAGGACATCAGCAACTGAAGCTGACTACAAGTTTTTCTGAGTCGGGCAAGACCCCACAGACCATGCAAGGTTACAGAAGTATAAAGTAAGAGAAGAAAAATGCTCATAAAAGGAGGAAAAGGAGAGGTGCTCCCAACAACCTACAATGGACAGCACCTCTGAAGCCACAGAGACTAAGGAGCAAGGTCTCCAGTGTTGCAGAGCTATTATAAGGCTAGAGAGGGATGAACCCAAAAGGCAGCATATGCAGGGCTGACTCAGAAAGTGGCCTGCAGTAAACAGCATCTTATTTAATTGAAGCAGGAAATGATATATTTTTTTCTTTTTTCAGTTTATTACAGGTCTACTGCTGAAAAACAGTACATGTCTTTAAAACACAAATATTTTAATGGCTATTTAATAGATGTATTTGCCTCTCATCAATTTTTTCCAATTTTACTAATGATTGACATAATGTTTTGAACAGTAAAGTCTGGATGACTGCAATTACCTAACTTCCAGAGCAAAATGAGTATTTCTTTCCTATCTACTATGTAATGCTTAACTATCTGCATACTTTTCAAAAAGTGTTTCCCTACCAAAGTAACCAGGAAACTTGTCCATATGGACAATGAGCTATTTAAATACATTTGCAATTCCACTTTAAAAAATAAGCTTTAAACACAGCATTGTAAGATGGCCAAACCCAGAAAAAAAAACCAAAAACAAAACCAAAGCAATATTTGTGAATACTTCACCATTTTTACAGTCGCCTCCTTGCCCAAAAAATGGCATGGGCTGCTCAAGAGAGGAGCTGGGTCTGTGCTAGGCAGCAGGCTTGGGGCCAGTGTGCAGCCATTACAGCCCCAGGTGTGTGTTCCTGGCAGTCTCCTTCGACAGGTGGCCTGAGTGTATTAAACACTAAGTTACTCCTGTATAAAAACGTCCTCAGAACCAGTGACACCTTTGAGTAACAACTGCAAAGGTCAGCCTTCAGCTTCAGTGAAGTGAACATTGAAAAACAATTTGGCAACACACTTCTAACATTATAAAGGAGGACAATTCCCCCTGATTAAAGGGCAGTGGGATCACGGCCTCCCTTTTCTACTCATAGCTTTGACATTTCCACAGTAATAGGGACATGTTCTGGAGGCTTTAAGAAAATACTAGCTCTCAAATCTTTCTACTCTTGTTTGGAAAAAAGTTTCAGTAATTCATTTTAGCCAATATGAGGATCCTAGTACATGGGCATGGAAGTAGTACACTGATTATTACTGTACACTGAGTAATACTGATTAACACAATAATTCAAGATACCAATGATTCAAGACAGCAGTTTGGTCAGAGCTTTGCTTTAGACTACCATTGATTGAATGTATTTATTTAATGTTCCTTATTTTTCTCTTTTTTTGTTGTTGGTTTTTTTTTGTTTATGTTTGTGGTTTTGGTTTTGGGGTGGGTTTTCTTTTTTCTGTATTTTTTTTTCCTTTGTTTGTTTGTTTGTTTGTGGGTTTTTGTTTTGTTTTTGTTTTGCTTTTGTTTGTTTGTTCATTTGTGGGTTTTTGGTTTTTAGTTTTGTTTTGTTTTGTTGTTTGTTTTTTTTTACCTTGGAAGGGGTATTTAAGTATTCTGGGATTTGTGATACACAAACCTATCAGCATTCTGTAAATACAGGGAAGTGTAAGCTTTATTACTCCTTTTTATTTAATGCTCCTCAAGATGTTGCAGGCTGACATTAACGCTGTGAATGGACCATAGGGCAAAAACTGTCCCTTCATTTCCCTTGTTTTCTGGGCACTACCCATCTGTCTTGTACATCTCCACTGCTGACTGGGAGTGCATAGGGGTAGCTGAGACATCCTTGTGGGCCTGTAATGGGCTGTAGAAGACCAAATGGTACAGCATTTGTCCATGCTGATTTAGGATGCAGACTGCCCTGCTACCCTACTGTCTATACTAGCTTTTCCTGCTGTGGAAACAGCCTAGTTAATTCTTGAGTGGTGGCTGGTCATAAATCAATGTGAAGGCAGCGTGGGTGATAGTGATTTGGATGTGAGTATCAAACTCTGCTAGCTCTGGCTAGCTCCACAGTGTGCACTCCCTGGTACAGGATTGGATGTGGTTTCTGCAGGTCGTGCATGGGTTTTATGTCAAGGAAACAGATACGGTCAAGTTTCACAAATATGAAGTGCTGAGAAAAGTGCATTGAGTTCAAATCCATCTATCCTTGCAAACCAGAGGGGGAGTGCAAAGCAGTCACTGCCTCATAACAGCAGTGGTTTCATTAGTGGGAATCTCTACTGTCACCAGTAGAGTTCCTGGGAAAATATAACTGAGGGCTTAAGGCTTGTTTATCCATTAGCTTGTCCTCAAAGATTTTCTCCATATAGGCTTAACTTAAACCAGCACAGAGCCTTGTTGGAACTGCTGCTTTTTTCTTTTTCTTTTTTTACAGAGCCCAACTCTGTGCTTTTCTTTCATTCTGTAGAGTACACAGCTGACATTATTACCCACATGCTTAGCAGTGCCTCTGCTGTAACCGATGACGCTCGTACTTAAATGCACTAGGAAGACAGGAGTGGGTTGAAGCCATTTTTAGAACAACATGCTATTTCCTTTTTTAGTGCTGACTCATTCACTGTACCTTGTGGTATGTTTACCCCAATTGCTTGCTGCTTTGGAGGCTGTTGAATGGGTGAGGAAGGAATATTAATCAGTGACACATCACACTGTGCTCCAGAACTACAGTCATGGTGAGTGTGATGCCCTTGCCTATCTTTTGGCTCTATTGTAGGAATTATTTTTCTTTAACTAGCATTCAAAGTTATTTCAGTTCTGGAAATGACTCTTTTGTGCAAATCTTTTCAGCACAGTTATCTACTTCCAATCCTTTTTTTCTGTTAAAAATCTTTGCTCCTTGCTAGTACTCATATCAGAGTGGAATTAATCAAAGTCATTGCACTGTACACGTGTGAAACCTAATTAGCCAAAACAGCTGATGAAGACAGAGGAGATCTCACAGCTCATTTATCTTTTTCTTAACATATTTTACATTAAAATTAAAATTATTTGGAAAACAGTAGCAGCCACTATGGCTAAAACTATACAAAAGTGTGCATTATTGCATGTGTGATCTACTTGGGCTGTTTTGCCTGCTGAGTGAGGTGGCAAAATGTTTGGTGCCCAGAAATGCACTGAAATGCTCAATTTGTCTGCATTCAAAACAGAAATTAAAGGCTCATACATAATAACTGCAGCTAATTGTTCACAAGATATGGTCTGCTAAATGCTGTTAGTGTACAGTTACAAACAGTTGCCCTCTGCTCTTGAGGTGAGAGTTGACCAACTGGTTGACATTACAGCCCTCCCAAATGGGCTCCTCACTCTTCCCCTGTCTCTGTATGTTCCCATCACCTCCACTGTAGAAGGAGTGATGCAAATCTCATCTGGGCTTTAAATGAGAAAAATAATCACTATTTTATATAGCTTTATTTCAACTAATTTAGTTTTCTCAAACCACCCACTTTAAGACTAGATGACCACTCGTGCTTGAAAAAGGCATGTTGACTGAATCACCTCTGACTTACAACACCACACTCCCACAAGGAGATGCCTTAGCTGCCAGGATTCTCTGTGGAGAAGGGAATGTGAAATCCTAGAAGAGGAGCCAGAGATTAAGTGTGGAGATTTACAAGGTTATAGAAATACTTTCAACTCTAGGATATGACTGAAGCACATAATGAGCAGACACTTTCAAAATCCCTTGTCTCATCTCCTTTCCAGGAAGTATTTAATTTTCTAGCAGCTTCCTTCTTAGAAAGAAAATTCCTATATTCACTCTTTAGAGTTTCAGTTTGAAGGAAAAGAAGTCCAGTAATTATGGTGGAAGACAAAGTGGAAGCCCAGAAACACAAGACAGAAAACAAAGTCTCAAGCACAGGCCTAAGACTGCCATGGTCTTTCGGTTTGAGATTCTGCATATCAAAAGTCTCAGTGGAGAACAGAAGTAGAAATATTTCATGCAGATACTGAAAAAAATAATAGGAAGAAAACCAGTAGATAGAAAAGTGAGTTGGCTACTGAGAATTCTCATATAACTAGGTAGTAGAACAAAAGTAATATATATATATAATTGATAATATTAATATATGAACATAGAAAATTATTTTTTGTTATTCTGAGGTATGCTTACATATTTGTGTATTCATTGAAGGACTACAATTTCACAGCTTTATTTTAAAAAGAATTAAAAATAGCTGACATTAGTCAGAACAAATGTGTTTAATATCACTTTAAATACAGAGACCCTGTGAAGGGCCTTGGGGTGTTATGCTAATCTGTTCACTTGTGCACCTCAGGGAAATCTGCTGCTGTACATCAACTTCATAATCCCTTGAATTCTCATTGCCACCTACTTTTGAGCAAGACAGTAAACTCTCCTGGATAGGGATTCTGACACATTTCTCTACCCTTCTCAGTTTCTGAAGCTAATGGTTATTTTTATCCAATCATTATTCAGTGATGCTGCTTACACTGCCATAAGAAAAGTTAAATATTCCTCCTCAGTTTTGCAGATAGAGCAATTGAAGTGTGCAGCAATTAAAAAATTACATTTCCTGGGCCAGAGAGAAAGTTCCTGGCAGAGCTAATAATGGGACATATCTCTGATCTTAATGATTACACCACGACAGCCCAACATCCCTCAAAGTAAAAGTTTCAAAGCCAAGCATTACTTATGACAACGACAGAAGGGAGTCCCCTCCATTTGTTTTCTGACCTTGGGCTAGTGAATAAGCCAGCCACTCAGCCTGAAGGATATCTATGCTCTGAATGGCATACTCTGATAGGATGAAACATATGTTTTATTTTAATATTTCATAATGAGAATATTTCTGTAAGAGAATTCCTTGTATTATTGCTTTGGACACAAGTATAGATTCCTTGTGGTAGTAACTGAACACTTGAGCCTTAACACATTTGCATTATAGGATCCCTGTGAATAGGGAATGGGTACTAGCCCGTTTTTAAAGGATCTTAAAAACAAAGATCACAAAATCTCTGCAGCAAAAATTTGAATTCATATCTCCTAGACTTTAAGCTGGATAAACCTACTAGTGGATGAACCTTCCTAATTACTGAACGAAAATTCCTTTCTGTAGTAATCCCAATTCACAAAAAGCATAAAAAATGACTGTAAAGAAGTGTGCTTTTCTGACTGCTAGGCTTGTCACTGGGCTTGATCTAAAGCTTAGCAAAGTTAGCCAAGTTAGTCTGTGAATTCAGTATTTCACATTCACTTGAGGATGCTGATATAAATTGTGTGTAAGGAGAAGGCCAATGAAAAGTCAAAATTGATAGCTTCTGCAAAGACAAATGAGATTTAGGGGTGGGGAGATGGGAAAGGAGAAACAGTGAAATATATTTGAGAAGGAAAGCACCAAACCCAAAAGAGGTATAGAGGAACCAGAGTTGTCAGGGTAGAAGTATGTAATGGGAAGGAAAAAACTAGTCATATCTAAACTTCTCTGTAATGTCACAGCTGTATGCATGGTCTCAGAACACAGACACTTCACCCAGAGTGGAAGCCTCTGCACATGACGCACTTCCAGTTCTGGCTCCTTGGCTTAGATCAAAAACTTCCAGGGAAGTGCAGTCTATTTTACATATATGAGAATGTACTTGGATGTGATGAAATACCACAGCTGTCAGTCTAGATTGGAATCAATTTGCATGGTAATGCTATGAGGGCTGCAATTTATTTTCCTTTCTCTGCAATGAGAAACTTTCCCTGTTTCAGGAGGGAAGATTGATTCTGGATGTCTGCATATGCATTTGAAAAGATCTGGCTCTTCAAGTGTGACTCATTGCTATTGGACACCTATTGCTCTGCAGGGAGAGAGCTCTGCACAGAAGTACAGTCATGTTGCTAATCTGTGTTTGCCAGTTTCGCAGGGCCCAGAGAAACTGAAAACCTCCCAATATCTGGAGATTTCCCCACGTTAATATGAGAATCAGCGAAGTTCTGGAGAAAGAGGAGTTCCTTAAAAAGAAATAGAAGAGAATGTACTCAGAACAATGTGGGCTTTGCAGGCTATATATAGTATAAATTACTAAAGGAATATTTGTATACTACATTTTTTTCCAGTGACAAAGCTAGCTGAAGAAGTTATCCTCCAAGGTACTCCCTCCTTTCTGCTCTGCACCCACTACAGTTCTCTGTATAATCTAATGTGCTAATGTCACTTGTGATGGGACTGTGCTGGACGTAGGCCAGGTAAATTATGTAAATGTCTAAAAATAGTATTTTGGAAAGCGTTTTTTAAACCTGTGTCACTTTATGATCCTGATAATTTTGCAGCATGATAAATAGTTTCATTAGCATGACTTTTGGGTGGCATCAAGAAGAAGGTATTAAAATTTAAATGTAAGAGAAAGTGGGAGCTTCTTTGTTGCTGCAAGAGAAAACATGTGCAGAACACCACCAAAACAAGTCTGAGGCCCAGGCCTGAAACATCTCCCTCCCTGAAGTACCCATGTATCTTTTAACAGAGGTGTTGTTACAGTATGGTTTCAAAAGAGGCTCAGTTCAATATGATCCTGGGTGATCCAATCATTAAAAAGAAATACACGAGTGATCATCACAACAAAGCAGTTTGGTACACCAATAAATCCATTCTTCTGTTACTTACAAAAACATGGAGAAAAAGAATAAAGAAACACAAAAAAGGATTCCCACAGCCTGTTTTTAAAATCACTCATTCATAGATGTATTTGAAACACTTTTTCTAGCTCTCAGACTGCTGAGAGAACTGCTCCTTTTTTAGTGTGATATATGTATTCCATCGAGGTGTTCAGTGTGAATCCCAAAGATGAAAACACATCCACTGACCTGAAACTAATTTATATCTCAGCTGTTTTATAGTTTTTAATCTGTGGTCTATAAACCAAGACAAAAGCTGGAGATTTCTCACTTTAATGAAATATCGGATATCTGCACTAGGAGAGCCATACAGAAATTCTTTGAGAGATACCTTGTATATTTTTTACAATGACTATGGCATATACTGTGATACTCTGTTCATTAAAAATCTCAATAAAATCTTCCTCTTACCTGAAGGTAATGGCACGGCCTCAAGGAAGGTTTGATTTCCTGATGAACCAGAGGCTTATCTAAGTTCAGTGATGATTTGCGATAAGCTTCTTTAGCCTGACTTACTGTAAGCGTGGACCAAGAACTCCTTTTCATATATTTACTATCAGGGGTCATTGGTAGCCCTTCACAAGCCGAACACTTCACATCATTGTTACTTTTGGAAGTCTTCAATGAGAGATCCCCAAAATGCCCCTGGAGTGCCTCAGGATAGCAATGGGATATATGATCTGCATGGTGCCTATTTACCACACTAGGGGTTCGGTAAGTGCTATCGCTGTCCAAATTATCATCAGAGCTCCACCAGCTACTCATTCCAGATTTATGCTTGCCTTCTGGCTTTCGCTCCTTACTTTTACTCCTTTTGCTGTGCTTGGAATGGTGCCCATGATGATGATCGTCCCCTCGGCTGTCTCCCTTTGTTCCATTAACATTGCCCTTGGATGATCCTTCCAGAGAATGAGATTTAGTAAAAAGTTTCTGGACGGAATGAACGAGATGGCGTATCCTTCCCGGGCTCTCACTGCGCTGCTCCGCAGCTGTTGAGGTCCGCTGGTACTGTAACGTGTGAAACCCGTCCCGGTGAAGGGGAAGTTGTTTCTCAAATTGGTCCAAAAGATTTGCAGGAATACGGTTAATCTTGGGGTTCCCGTGAGACATGGCGCAGTCGTCTCTGGAGTCGTAGTGTGAGCTGTAGTGCATTCTGGGGAAAGTGCTACTCGACATGTGATCGCCCATTACCATGGGCATCATCATGCACTCAGAATGAATGGAGCTGCGTGGGGAGCAACGATGGTGGTCCAGCGGGCAACTCTCCGTGGGGCTGAGAAGATACGACTGCCTTGGCTCCTGCCCATGGTGGATATGGTCGTGGGTATGGTCACAATCTTCAGGGGATGCTAAGCCACAAGTATGAGCTGAACATAACTGTGGTTGATTGCGACTACCAGATAATCCTTTCATATTCCTCGGAGCAGGAGAGTATCTTTCTTCATTGAAGTGCTGAGAAGGCGACCATGAGTACTGCTGGTCTGTCATGAGAACACATAAAACCTGCGTTATGTGTCTGATTAAAAGAGTCACTTGAAAATTCCAAGTATACTGAAAAACTAAACATATTTTCTCTATGACCTTGTGGAAAGTCTCACCATTCATGAAATTTAAAAACTGATTAAAATTGTTTACTATGAGTAAATAATGGGGTGAATACAGATGGGTTTCTGTTTGCAAAATTGTCTGCTAGCAATTCAAGATGTTATGAAGCTATTCATTGTGTAAATTTACTCAAATTTAATGGATACATTCAAGTATTCAGTTTATTATTTAATATTTATAGCTTGTATGTCAAGCTTTGTGGCTAATCATTTATGTTACATGGGTCTAGTTTCTATTTTGGTGGTTTTGCAGTTGTATATATTAAATGTATCCTTTCTCCATGGAGTCATTTTTGTACCATAAATTGAACTTCATTTTCTTCAATGAATCTTGATCCTAAGTTCACTCTTCATAAGTATAAATAATAAACAGCAAAGAGAAAAAAATATAAATGGGCTGAAATGAAGCTAAAGTTTTTATATTGCTAAACAGTTTATCAATAAGCATTTCATTCTATTTGAACATCTGTTATCCTTAGTCCAGCCATATTATGCTATTACCATACAAGTAGAGTATTCTCTATTAGGCAGTTTTCCCCTTTTTATGACCAAACTACAAAATATTTACTTAATGGCTCTAAGTTATTCCTGAAAAAAACAAATATATTTAGGTACAAGCTATGGGGTTTTATATACTTGATTACTTGTTCCTATGTATCATGAGCTCCAAGTTGTAGTTATTATGCAAGCATGATTGCTAAATTAGAGTGGCTTGTAAGCAAAGATTTTGATACTTAAGCCTTTGATTTTTTTCTCTCATGTAATTTCTTGCAGCTGTCAAATGCTACAAACAGAAAATTAAAAACAACCCCAGAAATACTTCAGTCTGATTTTCTCATTCACTTTCCCTCTTCAATTTCAGCTTATTTAAGAAACATTTCAAAAGCAGACAAAGAGATAGGATGCAAGATAATCCTTTAGAGGATAAGACAGATGTGTAAGTGTTTATACAACCCACTTAGCACAGCCTTTCTGCAAATTTGCTCTAAGAATCTAAATAATCTTGCACAGGTGGTTGATAAAAGGAAGTTGAAGGTCTCAACCAGAATGGAAGCCAGTGAATATCTATTCACTGGACACCGGAAACCAGGCTGTAGAGATAGCACAGTAATTGACAGCACTTTGAAGGGTTTCTAACCATATGACTAAGCTCTCCTAAATCATATTTCCACTGCTGGTGAAAACTCAATGCCTGGATATGGTCAAGAAACAGATCAATATTCATATCTCTCTAATTTTATTCAACTGTGTTACATCATGATACCTTCAGTACAGAAGGCAACTGGTTGCAGGTCTTCAGCATCAGCTGTCTCATAACCAAAATCTCTGTATTTCCTATTGTGGGAGGTGCTTTGATAATTTTATCACAGCCTAATTTCAACAGAGTTGCACACAACATTTTAAAATGGATGCATCATTAAACCTATAAACAGTGAAGTGTTCTTCAGCCTAGGCACAATGCTGCCACACTGAAGTCAAAGATGGATTTAAGGGTCCAAATGTCACCTCCATAATTTATCATGGCATCAAACTGATGGGGCTGTGCATATATCCTTTTCTTCTTCTATTTTGTTTTCATGTCTGTTTCTTTTACTTAATTCTTGGCTATAATCACATTAAAATAAAATCTTATTACTGCTGACTACTCAGTATGTTGTCCTATTTAGGTTATAATACCTTGCATAAATGTAGTTACAGGAAGGAAATACAACTGTTTCTCTGAAATGACGTAATTTTGATTATATACAGACATGGCAGTAAATTATAACAGTGCCTTGGAATTCAGCCACATAAGCAGTCCAGTAATTAGTGGTACTTCATCCAGGATATTACCAAACATTATCAGGGGAATAGTAATGGACCATGTGATGAATTTACTTAGTCTGTACTCCCCATAAAGGGTTCCCAAAGCACCTGACAGAGATTATACCATAGTTCTTGCAAACCCATGAGATTAGATAGACTGCAGTTTTTTTTACAATGAGAGTAGTAAAATACTCAGAGTTGAAGATGTCCCTGCCTATTACTGGGAGGTTGGATTAGATGACCTTTAAAGGTCCCTTCCAACCCCAACTATTCTTTGGTTCTGTGTGGAGGGTACTGCTCTCCTTTTACAGAAATAGGAAGCTGCAATACAGAAAACATTTTCTGAAGTGCTTATGGATTTTCTGATATTAATGTTCACAGAGGTGTGAGCCAGAGGGAGGTGGAAGGAAGCTCTTCTGTCACTCTGACAGCATGATGAGAGTCAACCCCAAGCCTTTTTTTCATCACAATGCTGCACATCTATGAATGAATATAACTTGTACTATGCCTTACAAATGCATTTAGACAAAAAAGTAAGGGCATGGCAGAGATCCAGAATGAAAGAAGGAGAATAAGAAACTAATTTTAAATGAGTTCTCAAGCACAGAATTTCTAGTCCCTGGAGATTTCTTTAGGCCTCATGCAACATCAAACATAGCTCAGAAGGCTTCAAACATTTTCATCCTGTTACATCCCTAGGAATACGAGACGTGATGATTTGTCTGCACTGCAATGGATAATGTAACAACAGCTTTTCTGTCTCTCATGGCTCCCTGTGATTCCAGCTCATTGCAACTATAGAAAAATACAATTTTCTCTATTTTGCTTTCACATAGCATGCTTTCATATAGCATTTCATGTGCTACATGGACTGTCTGAATCATTTTTGTTTGAAACACAGTAGCTAGAACCTGCTATAGGCATTTATTAAGCATAATCAAAATAATTAAAATGTTAATTAAGAAGTAGATGTTTTCCAGAAGTAATTGCCTCCTCTTAACTCTATCATAGAGAGTAACTAAAACTAGATAAACTCACAAATTCCTTACATGTGCATCATTTAAATTTATCATTCCAATTAGGTTTGTCTGACTCGTTGTTTATCCCAGACACAACTACTTCTTCCTACAAATCTTCTGAAAAATCTTCAGAATTTTGAAATTCAATCTATACATTTATCAAGTAATTTGTGCTTTGTACTTTTCAGTCAGCTTTCTTCAGGAGACTTGAAGAAGGGCTTGAAGAAACAGTTGAGCTGTGGCTGAATGAATTACTGTGTGGTACCAGAGCAGTGTAATTGCCCATGTGCTAGCTCTTAGCCTGCCAAGAAAAATGTGCTAGCTTAAAATTCAATTAAGCTAACATGCTTTTCTAGCATTTGCAAGGGGCTAAAAGTGTGTCTATGGTCAATGACCACAGCTCAGCTGATTCACAAAAATTCACAAAGCTACAGCAATTATTTTTCTCAATCCCTTCAAAAGAAATGTAATATTTTGTTGTAATTAAATAGTTTCAGATTTGACAGATCAAATAATGACAGATTGGACTGAAGTTTTAGTCTATATCTTGAAAGGTTTTTTTTTTACAGCAGCTCCTATGTTTGCTCCGGGCAATCGCTCTAAAAACATAAAATGCTGCCATCAGAACTAAAAAGCTAAAGGGAGACAGAAGAACAAACAAACATAACCCAAATCAGACAAAGAGATAAGGGAATAGGAACAGAAAAATATATTATATGAGAGCATAGGAATGGCATTTTTTAGATTTCATTAGAGCAAAGTGGAATCTTCCAATTTCCTTCAATGGATAGTCAGATAATACTTAAAGACTGGGGTTGGGAGTGGACCTAGAACAAGACATGGGCTGTTATGTCAGAGAATCCAGTAATTCCAAACCCCTGAAAATCCCTTAAAGCTCTTCGTTTTCAGAGACCACTGTATAGATATGTCAACCTTTAACCTCGGCAGATGGAAGGATTTCTGCATCCCTTCCTAACTCTTTCAACTCTTTTCCTGTTATGCCATGTCCTGCCCTGCTTTTTTTCTCTCCTGTTCTCAATTCCAGACTTCCTGGGAGTTGTTCTCTTGCTCCAAGCAGACATTGATTTGCCTGTGTTTGGGGTCTGGCCACAGTTTTTAGATCATCCAAACTTTTTTCCTTGTGCTACTCAGTATCAAGGAAAGAAAGATAGGTTCAAGGACCAAGAATAATGCTTGAAATGATGAATTAGAATCGCTATTAATGTTCTAGGTCAGAAGGCTAAGACACTCTAAATAATGAAACATAAGAGCTATGCATTTCTAGAGTTCCTGGAACACTACTCTTGGCTAAAGAGCATCAATATAAACCACAGAAACTTCTCTGGCATTCAAAAGAAGTGCACGTCTCCACAAATCTTTTTGTGTGCTGCATATTAGAAGCAAGCTTTCAGGGCATGATAATACTCTCTGGAACTACTAAATGATGCCTGATTTTTTCTTACTTCTCTTTCTATTGTGAAATTAATTTGAATTGCTTTAACCTTATAAGCCCCTCAGTAAACTGCTTTCCCATCTGAAACATCTGTGTTGTTTTCATTGGAAAAGGGACAGTTCTTCTGCCTAGTGTAACCAGGAAAATGCACTGCTGAAAAGAGATACCTAATCTAGTTTTCAAAAAGAGGAGTTAGACTGCTGCATGCTGCTGTTTCACACAGTTGATTCCGTGTTGAAATGCATTATGAAAAATATATACTCATAGATTAGCCTATAACTAATAAAAAATGAAATATTGGAAAAATGGGCATATTAATTAAATAAGTAGACATTAAACATGAAAATGGATAATTAAAATGTTTTAGCTGGAAAAATGCCTGTCCAAGGTCTGCATTAAGTAGAACTATATGAGCACTGTTTCCTCATTAATTTGTTATAGTATTTTTCTCTGTTCTATTCTAGCCTTGAAAATGAATATTTACAGGGGTTGAGAAGAGTGACTAATCGGCCAAATGGAAGGAAGAAGTTCTGGAAATGCAAATGCCTTAAGCTTCTGCTCTGGTCTCATGAGATTTCCAACTTATTTATATAGCACAACATCTGGTATAAAATTTACATAAAATTGCAAAGATTGGGTGACCGCCTTCCAGTTTTAGAAGATGACTTGTATTTTCTGTGGTGTGTGTGCTCTTCATGCAGTGCATTGACCTTTCTGTGAATTCCTAAATAACTGCACAGGCTGCTAACTTGAAGTATTGAACATTGAATGGCATCCCCTCAAAGAAAAGTTATATTTGTTTTCATAGCACTGTTGCAACAAGGTACTGTATGCACCCAAGTCTCTCTGCACAGTCAAAGGGAAGAAGTAGGTGGTTCTGAAGACATAAAGCCAAACACCAAAATGCTCAAAGCTGTCAAACAGCACATGGGCTGCATATGGATGATGCTTGGTTTGTTCTGACACATAAACCTGGAAAACAAATACTTCTCTATTCAGAATCCTGGGCACTGTGTGACAGGTATAAACTAGCAGGGTAAACAGAGAGGAGAGATGATGTGTCCAGCCCATACAGTTAAACTGTTCCCATCACAGTTTCATACTATGTAAATAGGAACTGATACATAGCTATGATTTCAAGAACACCAGCCAAAGGTTGTTACAAATATGCAGCCTGGATGTGGTTTTACTTTTGACTGAGAAACTGGCATGATTCTTCTGTGCCTGAACTATGTGTCCAAAACCCACAGATGAATACAACCCTTCATGTACATATTTGCCTCTGCTGAGTACAGCAAAAACTGTGGCTGACAAGCTCCAGTGCAGAAACCTACATCATAAATGCATAAGTTTAGGTGATCTGAGGCACATGGATACAGTTAAACCATGGAAACTGTTTTGACAGCCCAAGCTAATTCAGTGGAACCACATGACAAATAATGACCAAGGGTAATATGGTTTTTATAACTCCCATGTTAGATAAAAATGGACATTCAAATTCTATTCTTAGAACAGCACCAGAGTACAGAACACACCAAATTGGAGCAAAGTCAGGAAACCCAAAGAAAGAAGTAAGGAGCATGTGGAATGCTGCAATTTATTCAGTACAGTCAGGTTTGAACTCTGTTATGCAGGTGTCTGCATGTGGAACAAATATTGGTAGCACCAAATCCTACTGTTCAGCCCCACAGTTCTCCACGTCTGTCCACCTTTCAAATAAAGATTAGTACACTGAAAGTCCAACATCTCAAGGGATTTATTTCTGAGATGGATAAGCATGATAAGAGAAAGAGTATATAAAAAAAGGAGTGCAGAATAATAGTTGATGAGCAAGGATGGAGTCTTGGAGGTAGTGAGTGGGCTGGTGGGGGACACAAAGCACAACAGACTGGGAGGAAGAAAAGTACAGAGTTGTGATGATGGGGAAAGCTGGGACCAGGGACAAGCTAAAGCCAGGTTACAACACTGGCTGCCTGCCATGGAGAGCAGGGCATGCTACATTAGAAAAGGAAGAAATGTGGAAACAGTATTTGAGGAATGACGACACCTCACATCTTCTGGGTGGAAAAATCAGCCCTTGGACTGTATGAAGAGGATGAGAGTCGCAATATTGTGCCCACGCCGTGACAAAGGACAGGACAGAAATCCATGAGAGGCAATATGGGATTTGTATAAAGCTCCAGGATATGGAGTGGAGCAATGCAGGATGGTGCAAAATTAATTTCCATTGGTTTGAAGAGTGTGATGTCTCGGTACAGACTAGTATGCAGCACACAGACCTTCACAGTGCTTTTCCAGTTTGAAGCACATTGCCATTATTCAACTTTCAACAGTGCTATGACACAGGTAAGTCCACAAAATGATTTATGACTAATATTTTTTCACAGAATCTGTATGATCAGCAAAGTTTTGAAAAAATTATAATGTATCAGGACTAGACTGACCTAAAATAGCTAAGACATAAGCTCATTTTCTGGAAAAATACAGCTGTATGGAGTCAACTGGGGCTTCACTGTGTGAATATCATTGAACAATTGGTTATAATGCTTCCAAATACAGAGCAGAAATGCTAGCCCAACACCATTAAACTTCTTTAGTTCCTTATTGTGCCTGGCTTTATGGATTTCCTTTCCTAAAGGATAAAATTTTGCTGCTTGCAGTTATTAGGTCATGAGACAATCCATTTCTCTGGGGCTCATAAAGCTGCCACCATTTTCTCAGCAATTAAAGGAAGCCAAAGTAATTGCATGGTACAGCTCAAAGGTATACACAGAAATCTATGCACAACTCTGGAAGTACAAAGGAAATCCTCGTCACCTTGACTGCAGTAACAAATCTCCCAATAACTTCATGGGGCTGGGATTGGTTGTAAACATTTGCTGAGAAAATTTCTTGGTCATTTTACATATAACACCTGTGTTACTTGAGGTAGGTCTTGTCTAATCAGGGCTGCATTTTGCAGAATGCACAATTTGTGCTGGATTGGAATAAATGTGTTAGAAACCTGTAAGGGTTCCCAGTCAGAAAGATGATGGCATGGAAGGGTGAAAATGGTTCTTTTAATATATTGCCTGTGATGGCACAATTGGGAAAATTTAATGCCAAGGATCCAAACTACTTGGACCAACTATGCAGCTGAATGGAACCATCAAATCTCCAGGGTTTCTTTTCTGCTGAGAAATATTTATTATTTATAAAAAAAAAAGAAATAATGCTGATATTTATGATCTTCTTTCCTGATTTTTTTTTCTTAATGTTTCTGAATTTGTCCACTTTTTAAGATGATATATCACAGAGGAAGTTTTCCACTCCATCCAATACTAAGGGGAGTGCAAGAACTAATGCTCATGTATCCAAGCAAAAGTATTTGTCATATAGTCCTTCTAAATTGCCTTTTATTATTTCTTTAAACATGGATCTATTTTAAAGATTTCACTTATTTTACAGAGGGCTCTTCTGGGAAAGAAATAATGTAATAATTAATTATCAAAAGCATTGATTATTGCTACGGAACAATTTAAAATACCATTCTATTTCAAAATTACCCTTGTATTTCTTTTTTAAAAACATTAATTCAGCTTTTAAGTTGTCAAAACTGAAGAAAATAATTTGATTTTCTGTTTGCTTCAGCATCAATTCTTTTTATTCACCAAAAATTGTCGTTTTAGCCATGGTCTGACCCAAAAAATTTATTTTTCTTTTTGGAGTTCATCATTATCTGCTCAGGTGTACACCCTTGGTGTAGCCTCTTGCTGCTTTGCCATTGTATGGTGAACTTTTCTGTTCAGTTCAACCCACTGAGATGGAGGAGGACTCATCCTGATTTTCCTATGGGGTACAGGAAGAAATAGCAGCCTGGTGACAAGATCCCTTTTAAACCTGTTGCCATAGTAACAGGCAGACAATCTTCCTCTTTACATAACCTCCAGATTGGGAATTTTTCAAATCAGGGTGCTGTCTCTTTTCTGCCTGCCTGAGCTCTGTTTTGGATCTGTGACAAACACTGCAAACATTAATTGCCTCTCCCCACAATCAGTAGCACCCAGATTTTCCATGTGGCTGTGAAAGGCCAAACTGTGACTCCTGTTCCTGGGACAAACTGGAGGTTTAAGAACCCCCACTCTGGGTGAGTTTGAGAGGAGGCATCTCAGTATGCTGTTGTCAGCTCTCTTATGGAGAGAAATGACGTTATAAATAGATGGAAAACCAAGTGAAGTTGCACAATGAAAGGTGACAACTGAACTCAGCAGTGAACACTGGGATAGGGTTATCAATCTCTGCTGATGTTCATCCTGCTGCACTGCTTCTGCCAGTGCAAACTGCCTTGGGAAGACAGTGGCCCAAGTGCCCAGCACTGTCACAGGGAACTGCGGTCATTTACCTCCACACTGGAAGCATCTCCAACACCCTGTTTGTGCCACAATTGTCCCACTCCCAACAGAAGCTAGGCCGGCAATGATCAATGTGGAGGTAGAGCATGGTAACTTTTTTCCTGAGGAAATGGAGAGCACATCATGGAAGCTGCTCACCATAGGAATATGTTTAAAAGGCTTCACATTTTATCCTTTTGAAAAGGGACAATACAGTGAAGACGCTCACTGCGGAAGGCAGGTGTGGCTAAGCAGAATCTCATCTCATCTCATCTCATCTCATCTCATCTCATCTCATCTCATCTCATCTCATCTCATCTCATCTCATCTCATCTCATCTCAATCATCATCATCATCATCATCATCTCATCTCTGTTGCAGCCATCACACTCTTTATGGGAAGGTAAATGTTGCATGTCAGGTATGCACCCAGGTGTTACAGAGGTCAGCAGGCCATGAGGGAGAGAAAAATGTCCCTCCTTTGCTAACATCTTACATGTGAAATCACTTAGAACAGAAATATTTGTTTATGAATGCATAACCCTCTTTGTATTCTGTAGTAGAAATGGATTAATAATTCATTACAAATATCCTATTTGATTATTCTTACATCCTTACAAATATCTTCACCTATTTGTGAATTGACCTTGGGCCTAATGGGATTTTTGCAGAGTTATTTGACATTATGAGGTATTTAATCTTTAGAAATAGCTTCTGATCTGCAGATTGTTAGTGAGCATTTGTTTCCAGCAACCTATAATTAAGATGCTGGACAGTTAGAATGCTTTTATATGATCAGGCCATATGATATGGTTTTGTTCTATGACTGAAAGTAATTTACAGAATAAGTTCTCAAGCATAACTAAAAGGAATTTAAAGTTAAAAATTTATTTTCTGAAGATTTCCTATTATTTTATTAATGTTTTCTACAGCCTTGATCATCACATCAATAAGCTTCTATACTACAGTTTCTGGATACAGAAAAAAGAAGGATATGAAGTGGAATTATTTCAAGATCTGATGAAAGAAGACAAATAAGAAAGGCTATTTTTTTGCAGTATCTGTTCATCTAGTCACAATAAGCAAATAATAGGGTGACACTGGATCATATCAGGGCACCTAATATTTAAAATCTCTTGTAAATTTGAAAGACTTCTATGTTGTCATACCAAAACCACCTGGCTACATATTTTTATTATGTGACAGAAAGATAGCCCTGTGGTTAGAGGATTAACTTGGGAAATCTGCAGTCAAGTTTTCTGCCAGCCTTGAATTATTTGTATGGCTCAGGACAAGGCCACGGGCAGGGTGTCAGCTCCATGGAGAGGCTGGACCTCTCCTCACTGGGTTGCAGTGAAGCTTCGTGCACATCTCTTGTAGCCTCCCTACAGGGGAGCAGAATAAAACTTGTGTGCCTCTGAGTGTTAGTGTCAGAAACCAGGGAAACATCCAGTCTGTGGCCCATCTGAGAATTTAGACCAGGGTGTCCCTGTGCCTGCTGATTACTGGGATGAGTGTCACTGTAGTGGTTACTCTGTGTGGCCAAGTCACGTGTCTGACTGAAGTCTCATCATCTCCAGTCAGTTTACAAATGTTTAACTATCCCTGGATGCTCTGGGGGAAGGTGCACCAAGGCATGGATGTGGCACAGAGGGGAGTCAAGAGCTCACTGACAACCCCTTCTCTGGCCCTGGGAAAATTTCCTGTAGTTCCTGGTACATGAACCTAAAACCCTTGAGAAGTGCCAAGTGTTCAGACACTGACTGCACTGAGTAAGGAGGGATAATATGGTAGAAGGACAGACAGACTGAAAAGTCAGCACTTTATTCATGTTTTCATTTCAAGAACAGCTATGTCCTTTCTTCCTTCTAACACATAAGGTCATAAAGGCATGATGGTGCAATCAACAGTGATTGAATAACCATGAGTTACTGTCTGACACTTGAACCTTACCAATTAATCAAAAGCATCAACTGTGAAATAAAAATACATTTTTGTAACCTGCCCTTAAACTCCCTTACAGTTTACTTTACCATTGAGGCATGGTAAGAGCATTATTAGTAACTGCAACCTGTTTTACAGGTTTCAACCTTTTCATTAACATCAACTCAATATCCATTCCTGAAGAGAAAAGAGCAATTTACTGCAGTAAAAAGCATTTAGTGCAAGGTCTCTTTCTTTGCTTGACATTAGATGCTGCTAACTATAAAACTTGTGTAAAGTAAATATTTTCCTTACCTATAAAAAGGAGTTAAAATAATTTTTCAGTAATCTATTTTTCCCTCTTTACTCTGTGCATGTGCTACCAATTAAAATATATATTTAGAGAGAAGTTCATCTCATCTTCTCTGTTCACATTACTTTAAATATTGGAATGCCTTTCAAACATGGCATTTTTCTCTGTCTCTTGTTAAGATTGCACTATTTGTTTTTGACACCTAAAGCAAAATGTTGCCTTACCCCTTGCATACCTAAAGTAAACAAAATGGAGAAATTGTCAGATATTATAGAATAAAATAGTTTCATTATTTTTTTTTCTAATACAGTAACATAAACACCAGCTAGAAGAAAGCTTGGAAGAAGAAGAACTCCAGTTTCCATGAGACTTAACAGTGAGCTGCTTGAGATCACACGTCAGAGCTCTTGCTCCCAACACCATGCCCTGCTACCTTTATTTTCTTATTTGGTTAACCACATTTCTTATTTGAGATATTCCTAGGGATAAGAATAGGAATTTCTGGTGTGAGTGTGAATCTTGTAACAATAATACTTATCACCCTGAACTCTGGTAACAAAAAAGTGTTAATGGAAAAGCTATGAAGTATTGTTCTCAAAAAATGACTGTTAATGCTTGGATAAGCTTTTTTTTTTAATGAATCCATTGCACTTCTGCCTGTTTTAACTAATGAGGTCTTTTATAGATTCAATAGTGGGAAAGAGTTAAGATCAGTCCTATCCCTTGATATCTTTTCCCAATTAAGGCAATGGATCATTTTATTAAAAATACAATTTAATGACTAGTCAGCATTTTCACTCTGGTGAGATACTGCGCAAACATTAATTAATCCCCACCAAAGCCTCAGGCCTCACTAGGAAATACTAAACCCATTTTACAAACAAGGACCTGGAGCCAGAGATCTTTCAGTACCAGAGAGATCATAACTTGAAACTCCTTGGGACAATGAGAGTCTGGAATAATGAATGGCCCTGCAGTTAGAGCTACCTCAAAGAACATCATCCCAACTCTGTCTTGACTTAGGGCAATTTATTTTACTTCTCAAGGAAAGCCCTTTCTGTGTTTTCTTCAGGGATGAAGGTCTCTAGCAGTCTGTCAGACTGAGGCTGTTCATACAAAATTATGACATAGTCACTGGGTTATGTATACACAGAAAGGAAGCCAGCCCATATCCATTGTCAGGGATTAGAGTATCCACCCACAACCATATTTCTCTCCAATGAATAATTAACTTCATACATGTGCAACAGCAAGAAAAAGTGAAGACTGAGAAAGATCTGTTGCAGTTTTGTTATATATACAGTCCATTGATTTGAACCTAAATTTTCAAGTGACAGAACACTGGGGCAAAGACAGAAGGATGGATATGTCCTGTCCATCTGTAGAGGTGTAGCATGTTAGCACAGCTGTAAATGCAGAGCTTGACTACACAGATCCTCACTAACTACCCCACAACTTTTACAAAAGTCTTTCTAATTTCAGTGATTCTCCCTAGGGGAGAAGGGGATATCATATGTTTTTACATTACTAATGATATCCAGTCCACTTACTTTGACAAGCCCCAGTTTGGTAGTTAGATCCTGTCAGGAGGACAGGATTTTCTTCTGAAAATATTGAAGCCATCCACCTCTTCCCATGTATTATCTAGCAATCTTTGGTACTTACTTTCAGAGGACTGTAGTAAGGACACAATTTAGGAGCAAGGACAGATTTTTCCTTGCTTTTGGCATACTTTTTTTAGTCATTTGACCATAAATAGTTGAAATGTTTCAAAACAGCTTAATTTCTTTGTAGTCTAGTTCTTATTGCTGTTTTACTTTCCTGTTTCTCCTTTCTGACTGATTCCCCATCTTCTTCCTAGTCAGGGGTCTGGATGACTGGTCAGTTAGAATACATCTTTGTGTTAATCTTTGATTACCTATTTCATAAGAGGGTCCTTGTTCCTACAGATACCTGACAGTTAATATTATTGACTTATATACCACTAAATCTGGCTACAGAAATCCTGCAGTTCTTTCTCAAACAAATGGGAAGGAGAACAATTTTGACACCCTTCTAAAGCATGACTTATCTCCCTCTTCATTAAGCTTCCAAAGTAGGCCAATCCTGCTATGTCCTAGAAAAGTCTATCACTCTTCATTGACTCTAAAAGAAGTCCCGAGATCTACGGTTTACACTCTACATCTGAAATACTTTCCAACTCTCAGATGAGATGAATTCTAACCCAGGGCATCTGAGCTCCTTCCTGTGTGCTGTGAAAAGGGACAGCAGGGTGAAAAAAGTCCAAATGTCTGAGAAGGCTGAAAGACTTGTTCATTTCATGACTTCTCTACAGGATCCACTTGTGAGATTCCTAGGAAGCCTCATGTTTAATGATATCTTCACTTTCACACCACTTTGATTAAGGCAGAAACTGTCTGAGGCTTCTTCAGTCTCTTCCTTAACACATTCTTCTGTCCAATCTTTGGAATGTATCCTGTAGCTTTTTTCCCCACTTGTTTTGGAATATTAAGAGAATAAATAAGTCCAGTACAAATATTTTTACATTGAACATTTATGACTCCCTGATTGGAATGCAACTGAGTGGCAACACCACTTGTTTGAGAAAATCCTCTCCTAAGAGATCAGCTAAACATAAGGACACAACCTGTCTGAATGCATGCTCCTTGTTCTAACTGCTTGGGTAGTTTTCCTTAACAGAGCAACTACGATTTATTTTCCTAGCAGTGTGTAATAATACGGTCAGGACAAGAGTTTATAATATTCTTGCCAGCTACAACAATATCCTAAAAACAAAAAATAAACTGTTGCAATATATTAACATGAGTATATGCAGTAAAAGAGAAAAATTACTTTACACTGACTTCTGAAATGTAAGTAAGCTCATGTTGAATAAAGGGAGCTTTAAGTAGCAAACACATAGAAACCACTTCCCATATTGCTTTTCTAAAAATAACCACATGAAGTAATTGCATATAAATCAAAATTTTGATGGATTTCACATAAACCAGTGACAATATGAGTATGAAATTCCAGGAACAGAAACACAGTTTTTCACAATCTAAATGTATAAAACTGAAGCCAGTGGGACATTTTAGTACTAGCTTTGTAAGACAGAAATATCAATATTTCACACAGGGACTTTAGGAGTTTCTGATTTCTTCTTGCTCCTGTTATTTTTTCAAATTGAAAAGGTAACATTGAAAACTCTGTCTGCATTTAGGATGTTCTCTAAAGGGTAAGACGAAGAGAAAAAGACAAAAGAAGGAAGGTTGGCAACTTCTTTGAACACTTTCTTTTGAATTCTCGGTTGCCTGAGCGTTACTCAAACCTGAGGATTTTCCCTTGCATTCAGTGACCTTCCCGCGCAGGTGAGCAATGCCCAGAAGGGTTTGGCTGAGGGTTTCTGGGCTCTGTCACTGACAGCACGTGGCGGGGCAGGCTGCAGCCCCGAGCAGCCCCCGCGCCCGGCCCGCGGCCGCGCCCAGCCTGGGCGCACGAGCAGTACCCGTGTCTGAGAGATGTGTCTGTACCTAGCTCCTCCTCTGGCGTCCCTGGAAAACTGAAGCTCGACTTGAGCAGATCGCCACCCTCTTCTTCTGAAAAGACAGAAACAAAGTAGCTATTTAATAACTCTGATATTTTTCTGTATCCAGACATAACTCTCCAGTAGTTTTTAAATCCACTCAGTGACACCTATTACCATTCAGGACCTCTGTTAATGTGAAGCTGCTGAGTTGCTATTATCTGCAGTATCTATCCCTTTGCCAGTTTTTCAAGTGTTCTTCTATTAGTAACATTATTAATTATTATTATTTTAATTTTGCTAGAAATTTTCAAATCACTGGTGTCATAATATTCATAAATGATTTTTTCATAACATCTTTTATATTGTTCTTTCCAACTTTTCTTACTAACACTGAATTCTAGCCTTCATGAAATTATTCCAGAAGAATTCTTATTGTTGGTCCTCCAGTTGCACCTCTAGCACTTCTCACACATGATTCTTAGGCCACTTTTATTACCTTTTATACACAAACATTTCAATTCTGCCATTGTGAACTATGATAATGCTCTGATGATGACTTTCTCCTATCAATAACATTTACTTTTTTGCCAGAGATAACTTCTGTAATTCTGAAAGAGTATTTATACTTGGATGATATGTATATTCTGTATGAATGCAGAAACCACCTGAATGGCCTGAGTGCAGCTCTAAGCTACACTGCTTATATCCCTTTCAGAGTTGCAGTTTGCTGCCTCTGCATTGCCCTCTTGTCATGCTGGCATATAAACTAATTTTGGACCAGGCATCTAGTCTAGATATTTCTGTAATGGAGCTGCAAATGGAAAACTGAGTCAGTAGCAATTCCATGAGATGCAAGATTTGCTTCAGAATACATACATTATCATGCAAAATATCTCAGTAATATGTTTCATGTATTTACTCAATAGTACCTTTTTAATGTGTTTTATGTTTTTCCCTGTTCTCCATATTTGCTGGTGTCTCAGGTGGGTGGAAATTATTGAGTATACACATCCTTTCACTGTCCTCTTTCTTATCATCTGTGTATGTTACAAGCACAGACACCCCAGAACAACAGGGAGATAATGGGGTACCCCAGATCCTCTCACTATACATTCAACCAGCAGCTCTTGAAAGAAAGATAAAACCAGCTATTGCAGACCACGTTTTTCTGGTGCACAATGAAGGACTGATGACTTCCAAATAACTCCCATCAGTTCATGTTCTCACACCCTCAGACAGACATTACTGTAAGGTCGAACCAACTCAGAGTTTTCTCAAGACTACCTCAATGAGACCAGCTGGTTTTTGTGGTGCAGTTTACAACAGACACACAGTTTTGCCTGTTTCAATGCTCCATTTAACAAACACATGCATTTTGCATATTTCTTGGTCTTGGTTACACTTTTTATTTGTACTCTGATTTTTTTCCCAATTATCTCACAGCAAGCAAAATGAGTGAGTATACTCATGTGGATCTCTCAAGCAATTGTTCTGAGGTTTGACAATTTCTGAGGTTAAGAATATCTAATTGGTAACAATGAGTTATATAGCACAGATACTGCATAGAAAATTACTTCCAAGGATGTTAAGACTGTTAGATAAGCTGAGCTGTCAAATAAACATCTTGTTTATAAACTCAATTGTTAAATAAACCCACTCTGCTAAAATACAGCCTACAATAGATCTCAGTAAGTGACGGATGAAAAGTCATACACAATTTAAAAAATGACTGGCATATGAATTTAAATTAAACTTCATTTGGAGAGGTAATGGACAACTCTAATTAAATAAAAGCACAAATTAGGCAGTTTCCATGGAGACTTTGCTCACATGATCTGCCTATATTGTATAACTCATACGCTTGTCCTCTAATGTGGCTGCACAGGAACAAGTTCTAAGTAATGAAAGTTAAAACAAAAATATTCGAAGGACCCTTTACATTCTTGTAAGCAATTAGGAGATCTTACTGCTAACTTCAAAATAAAGAAGATAGTTTTATATTTTTGAAAAAGCTATTAATTTATTCCAAAGGTCTATCATGCACATATATTCAGAAACACTTAAAGAATGAATGCATAACATCATTTTCCCTTGCAAGAAATCAGCATCATAAAACAAGTCTGGCCAAAACTAGACTACTATGTTAGGAGTAGGCTAATCAAGTTGTGGGTCTGAAGTGTTTGAGGAAAAAAATAAAAGAAAAAAAAATCTTTTTCCATATTAAAGGGAAAGGTCATGCAATGAGATCCATAACTCAGATTCTGACTTTGCTGTAAGCATTCCTGTGCAAATTTGGACAATCCACTTAATCTCTTTCTGTCTCAATTTCCCATTAGAATTAGGATTAGAATTAATTTCTTTCTTGTAGCTGCACTACATTTGTTAATGTCAGTGAGCCTGTTGTCTAGAAGAGCCTGTCTAGAGAGCACAAAGAGATAAAATGTCCTTCCTGCAGAAAAGCTGTATTCTGTTATAAATAGGGTCAATTGCAGATATTTGAAAGGAACTTAGAATTCCTTTGTCATTCCCTTAGGTTTATGAATCTGTATGCAGGGTATGAGTAGGCCTTAGTGATTAGTTTTCTTCCTAATTATGAGGACTTCTTATTTCTTTATATTTTATCACTGTATGTATTCACATCACTATTTCATTATTTATATTGTTTTTTCAAAAGGCTTTTGTCATTTCAGCCCTTAAAGAGATTCAGTTCTTGTGTTCTGCACTAATAAAGCATAAATTAATCTAGAGTCTTGGTGGCTCTTGCAGTATTACATAGATAATCTTTGTGTGAGATTAAACCATACTCCAAACTCATATTATTCCTTCAGCAACAGACATATATGGCCTTTGTTTCTTCAGTTTAAATTTTTCCTAGAAATTGCCATTTTTATTATTGACCATAAAAATGAAAAGTAGGGCCTTCATTTGTGAGCACACAGCATTCATGAACACTTCATATCTCATAGTAATGGAGTCAGGCAGATTATCACAGAATTCTTGCTCATGCTGAAATGCAAGTGTCAGAGAATGAGAGCATTCATTTCATGTCATTCACCTTCTCTGTCTCATAGATTTATTGGACTTCAGCTTGCCCTTTGCTACCTACTGGTAGAACATTCTACACCAGTGGACATAGAAGAAAATGGTGTTCTTAGCATGGAATGCATCAATGGGCAATGAATTGTAAACAAAGAGATTATGAAAACAGGATGATTTACAATATAAGTTTTTAAACAATACATGTAAGACAGTTCACACACAAGGGACACATCAATATACAAACTACTGCATCACAAACAGGTCTAAATAGAAAGCAAGACTCTTGCTCTGAATCTGAAATTAAAATACAGCAGGAAAAGTCTTCACTCTCAACAGGGCTCAAAACATTGACAAAAAATAAAAGGCTCTAAAAGTGCAGAGAAATTTGCTCCTGTGAAAGCTCAATGTATAGTAAAATGATGCTGTGATCTGCATATGTAGGAGAGCACAAGCTATCACTTACATGTAGTATCTCATTTTCCTTTTAAAATATGTGATCTATCTGTCATTCATTCCAGTGCAACACTGCACAGATGACACTCAAAACTGTGATAGGAACCTTTCATAGCTGAAGTTCTCCAGACTTAAGCTCTGAAACATCAGGAGATATTGTTGAGTTGGAACCAGCTTGACAGATCAAGACAGCTCATTCAGTCCTGAAGCTACTGCACGTACAGTGGGAAATGACACAGACCAGTGCCCAGGCTGAGGCTGGCATGGCACAGCTTTTGTCCTCAGAACAGGCTGGATGTCTGTCAGGAGTGTGCCCTGGCTTGTGCTGTTCCACACCCTGCTAAGGAGATGTTCTCTAGGGAAGCACTGGTTGGCATGGACAAAATCTGGTCAAGGGTATGTGCTGTGGCAGGGATGAATAATCACTTTGCCCATTCTTCAAATTTTAGCTCAGCTTTGACCCCTCAGTCTACTCTCTGATCTATCAGTTTAAATTCTCTTTCTTCACCTGTAAATTCTTGCCTCTTTGTTGGCCCTCATTTTTTATGCATTCATTCTACCCTTAATAATAAGGCATGCTGTTTCCAATTCCTAATTGTACTTCTTTTATAACCTATCCATCCACAAAACAGGCCCCAGTGTCAGTGGACTTGTTGCTCACATACTTTAAAAGGTTCACATCAGCAAGGCTTATAATCAATTAACTGCCTTCTCCATCACATTATAAGAGTAAGACTGAATTGGACTGATATTGGACTTCTTAGTTCATAGGATTTTGATTTATTTATTACTGGCCTCTCTGGACCTCACACCATTTTTTTTTAACGGTGTACTTTTCTTTCAGCTCCCTATGGCAGCTGTTGTTTTTTAGTTTTTATATAATGCCTGGTATTATAAGTCTGACAACAAAAGAGAGAAAACACAGCCCTAAAAATATTGGAATTAAACTGCAGCTGGAATTTCATTCAATCACATAATGACAAAATGTATCCAGAGGATGACTATGGGACACTCACCACATCACTCCATAATCTGAGAAAACAAAATCACCTCTCCCAGACTAGGGAAACTTAAACATCTAGAAGAGAAATCCCCTGTATGTCAAGTCCTGCTATGCAATCGAAGCATTTCTTGCAGGTGTCCTTTCACCCTGGCCAAAGACATCCCCAGACTGCTCAGTGTATGCCATGAGAACAGAGAACAGAGAACTGAGAACTGAGAACTGAGAACTGGGCCTGACCCCAGGGAAACAACCAAGTGTCTGCATGCCTGGGAGATGTTATGGACTCCTCACTGCTCCTGGGAGACAGATAATTGGATTGGTTTGGATCTCCCCCAGGAGGCTAAAAACACTTGTAGGAAACCTATTCCTTTCCTCTCCCAGTCCTCAAGAGGTTACATCCAATCTTTATTACATCTAAAAAGCAAACTAGGCATAGTGAAGGCTCCTCCTCCAGCCATAAGGCCAACTACATGCTCTATCCATATTTTCAAGCACAGGTTGGATCCATCCAAACTGTGATGGGGAATGGTGTCTTGCCCATGCCAATTCCCTAGTAAAGCCTGGGAATTATTTGAGACAGAGAAAATTAGTTGGCCAAGTTTGAAACTAAGGCAGGGACTTGTCTGAGCAGCATAAAAAAATAATCAAATTCCTATTTGCTGGGCATTGTCCTGGCACTGTTTAATTTACTACAGATGTAGCCCAGGTGGCAGTATTGTCAAATACAATATTCTCATGCATTGTTCTCATAGCATGCTGATAAGCAACAAATACACAGAAGGACAGCAGGGCTGGGAAAACTCTGATTGAAATGAAAATTAAAGCTGATAGTGGCAGATTTTGGGTTATTGAGGTTTTCCTTTGCAAGAGGCCCATGTGAAAAGTATTAACAGTAAGAAGAAGTCGTTGTTTAATTAAGTTGCTTTTGCTTTTCTCATCACAGCTTTCTTTTTTCTTTTTCTTATTTCTCTCTCTCTCTCACACACACATAGCAATGTTCCTGATGAATTCTGCAAAGATCTTTTCATCCCACTGTGTTGGCTCAAGCACTGGCCCAAAAGAATATTGCTAGAAACAGGACAAATACAGAGATTGCCTAAAATACCTTTCCAACTTCCTGCAACCAGCATTTAAGGGACTTCCTGAGAGAGAAGTTTAATCTAGACCATCATTTTTAATAGCCACCAATGGATCTATCCTCTATGGATTTATCTAATCTTCTCTGAGCCCATTTATACTGATAGCCTCTACTGCATCCTGTGCCAAGGCACCTCACAATTTAATTATGCTTTATTTGAAAAAGAATTTCCTTTTTGTTTGTTTATCAGGATGCCTGATAATTAAATTAGGTGCCTCTAGTTCTTTGGTTGTGAAAAATAATGGATCATTGAGCCCTACTCACTATGTCTATATCATTTATAATTGTGTAGACCATATCCCTCCCTCAGTCCTCCCTTTTCTAAACCAAGGAATCAATCTGTTTAGGATTTTATTATGGAAAAGCTATTCTAAAACTTTCATTACCCTTTTCACTCTTCTCTGTACATTTTTGTTGCTTTGCCATGTCATTTTCAGACCCAGCAGCCAGAAATTCAAATGGCTGTACGATTTTTTTTTTCTTTTTACTGTGGTATGGTTCTCTACTTTTTCCCCTCTGTTTTATTTTTTAATATTTTCATCTGCCCTTTTCATAACTTCAAGAATTCATTAGTAATAATAAATTGTGCCCAAGAGAGACAATTTGTTTGGCTTTGCAAACACAAACACACTTCTCTTATATATTACACTAATAAATATTGAAGAATCTCATCGTTTTACTTAGCTCAGGTTACTATCAAAACTCTTACAAAACTCTTAAAACAAACCCCCCTTCACAGCCCCTGATTGTGACTGAGGAATTCCTGTTCTCTTGCTTTCATCCAGCCTTTCCACTTTTATACAGCAGAGTTCCAGACAGCAGGACTATGAAATCAGGCATCAGTTTTCAGAGGGAGTAGCCAGGCACATAGCCTAATAAATCAAGGAGAGGAAGCTGGCTGTGTCCCTCAGGTCCTATCTTGGAAAAAGAATAAAATAAAATATATTGCAGGAGACCACAGAAGCTGTCAGGGATCATCTTGCTCTGGGCACACTAACTCTTACCTTCCAGCTTTTGGCAGCTGAAAATCATCCACAAAACACAGGTTGCCTCAGCAATATTGTGATGATCACCCTGAAAGGCTTTGGTTCCCCACAGCAGCCTCTCCTGAACCAGCCAGGGTCATTTTGGTCCTTGGAAGGTTTTCTGAGCTGCCTTATCCCTTTTATCCCAGAGATCTGCAAGTTCCCTTCCTCACTTAAGGCAATAAATGCAAAAACGTGTTGGATAATGCTGTGAAGTCTTAGAGTCACTTTTCAGTCATTCTAAAATTTAAATGAATAATTCAGTTAAATAACTCTATCTTTTCATATCAAAATTACCAAGTGACTGCGAGCAAAAAAAGTAAGTCAGTGATAAGACATTGTGTTCAGACTCGGCTCTGTGTGATGTGCTTCAAACAGTCTATGAAATTCTTAAAAACTCTTTCTTCCTGGATTTTTCACAGCTGAATGACTATGTCAAACTTTTACCCTTTATTGTTTTTCAGGATCTGTGAGGGGAATCTCAACTATTCTATAAGAAAAAATGGGAATATTAAAAAATATAGTATCTCATTATTGTGAATTGTAACCCATATCCTGTGAAACCAGTAGTTCTGGACACCCCAGAAAAATCTTTAATTCTCCCTACAGCTCTTCAGAATCCATTATATTTCTTTATGAAGGTAAACTGCAGCAGTTGCCTTTGGTACACTTTCATCTTCCACCTGCTGTGCCAGCTCTCAGAAGGACTCACAGCCACACAGAGGACGCCTGAGGAGGTCCAAGAAGTCTGTCTTGGACCTTGGCAGAGAGGAATTAGAAAATGCATGTCAGGAACACAGCTGGATTTTGCACAGCTGTGGAGGCTTAACTGGCCTGTCAGAGAAGTAAAATGCTCACCAAATCTGTTAAAATACCTGCAGGAATTACATGAAAACATACTTAGAGAGTCCAAAGCAAGGAAGAATGCCAGAGTGAAGTGTAGGACAAAGTCCAGTAGTGAGAGAGGAGTATACAAGTCAGAAAACTTGACTAACATCTCTCCTAAAAATACAAAAATATTGTCCTTGAATTGCACTGGTTTGTGAAGAGGAAACAGGATATTTCTCTTACTGGATGAGTGTAGTTATTTAGTGATCTTTCTATCTTCTGCAGATGCATGGAAATGAAAAGTCATTTAGAAAAGAATAAACTGTAGATGAAATTAGCCTTTTCAATATATTTCAAAATCACTTTTAGAAAATGTATTTCTTTAAGACTTTGCTTAGAAATTACTGAAATCTCTAATATTAAATTATGTTTGACAGAACACGGATTTTGTAACCTTTCCATTGTCAGGTTAAAACTAGATATGCTCACACTATATTTTGCTTAACTCTTTGCTAAAAACCACAACCAGATATACAACAATTATTACTAATAGGTCATGGCATTCTGATTTTACAGATTCATTTTATGGTGGGGCAAAAGGTCTGAGCAATGTCCCTGTCTTTCAAATGTTCAATAAATAAGACATTCTAACATTAGAGAACAACTGCATTTGTTACAGTGATCTACCATGGTAGGAGACATCTAGCATGGAAAACCTTTGACCCCAATGGGATGTGAGGGCAGAGTCAGCAGTTCCACTGAAAACTGAAATTAGCTATTAGTATCTGCAGCTGTGAAACCCCTCAATGAGGCCTTTGACTTTAGATGATGAAGCTTGATATAACTGAAGACAGGATGCACATGCATTTTCCTCTATGTGCAAGGTTAAAAGAGAGCAGAGGCAAGGCTCAAATATATTCATTCCTACACAAGACAATTTGGTGAAGATTTCTGTGAACACTTAAATGCTGGGGTGGTAAGATTGACAGCTGGTGGGGTTTTTTATTTAGCAAATATGATTACATAATATATAATATTCAGCTTCCTTTTGGCAATTTAAGCAGCTATGAAATGCAGTACCTATAAATGAGCCCTTTTTCTCTCTCAAAAATAGCAATAACCAGGACAAGTTTTCTTCCTAGAAAGAATCATGGGCCTGGAGCAGCTATAGCAGGCAAAGACTGATGGATCAGGATGCCTCATTTCTTTGCCCTGTGTTTTCATCATCCTGTGGATGCTGCTGGAGTTATGCTCAGTGGCTCAGATTTAATGCATTTTCCAGAGATTGGTTATTAGTTCCTCCCCCACCACCCCTATGCAATTGCAATGTGAGACTTGCTCTCTCACCTGTTTCCTTCCATCTTTCCCTTGTCCCATATCCCTCTTTTCCATCTCCTTCATACATATTCTTTATTTTTTCTTCTTTTTCCTTTTAATTCTCCCTCATCAGTCTTTCTTTTCTTTTTTTGTTTATCTTCTTCTACTGTCAGTCCTGATACTACTGAGGTACAAATAATTTGGCATGTGTTGAAGGTCATCTGAAGATTTTGTACATATATGCATGTGTAGTCCCAACTATATGCTTTACTGAGTTATTTGTACCACCTGATCTTTAATGAAGCACTGCAAATATTTAGAAAAACCAAAGAAACTTTTCCCCCTTCCCATAGCAATTTTCAGCTACAAATTATAAAATTGCAGCTTGGAAATAACTTAAAATTAATGAAATTGTTAAGTGATAATCTAAAATGAAAGAATATCTATGTTTTCAAATTAATTTTGTACAGTTTTATCCTTTTTCACAAGTTAAAAGAGATCTCAGGCAGTACATGTCCAAGATAGAAAAATTAAACTTCTAAAAATGTCAAAATTGGGTACTTCAACAATTGAAAATATCTTTTTCCTCCTGCATTTTTATTTGAAGGGGGAATTTGTTTGGAACTGATTCATAAACAGTTTCAGTTTCAGGAAGACTGTGCTTTACAAAGAAAAGGCTTTTGCCAACTACCTCACCACAGAGAGCTTTCTCACAAATGCGTTTATTTAACACTCTGCACAGTGGGTGCAATCCTCCTTGGGTCCTCTCTAGTTGCTCTAGAAATTGTGTAATATATAGCAGATATTTCTGTGATTGCAGACACACTCATTACATTTTAAACCCAATTACAATAGGGCTGAGGTGAACCTTTCTGTTTGTTGGTTGTGACATTCAATTACAACCTGCACAGCTGCTGGGTTATTTGGATTTTCCCTATGACACAAACAGAAATGAAGTTGAAGGAGAATCAATTCTCTGTGTGGCCAGTGAAAATGGAAAGTGAAATGATAAGCTGTCCATTGCAGCATGGGCAGAATCAATATTTAGGATGTTGTAAAAGGTATACAGATACTTGGCCAGTTCCTAATCTTAAAGTTCACTGTACTGATGTAATCAAAAGAGATGAATTTTTCATTTAATTTCTCAAGGATAGGCTTTTCATTGAAGCACCTGGGGAGCCTGGGCACCCTTGTCTTCCTCCCCTTAGTGGAGAGGAGTGGGCAACTCTAGACTGCTCCCTGTCCAGGCCATTTCTCCAGGGACTAAGGAAAGTGCTGGGTTGCCAGGCTCATCAGCTCCAGTCCTCAAACGAGGGCCTAAAGCAAAATGACATTAAGCCAGACTGTCATGATTACTTAAAAAGGAACTGAGAAACTGAACACAAATATTTGCTCTCAGCAAAGGTGCTATTTGTTCAGGTCACCTCGCTAGCTGCAATTATGTTTGTAGCTGCTATGCTGGCAGAGGCACGACCTAAATTTCTTCCACATTTAAGTGCTGCTAATCCTACCTGAGCCACAAAGTAAAATAGTTTCCAGACCTTGTTCACTACAAGAATTTGTCTTTGAGGTCTGTGGGTGGGCAAATACCCACGCAGAGCCAAGGTCACTGCCATTAAGCACATGGACTCTCTCTACTCCTGTATCTGCAATGCACTGAGGGTGCTTTGGACAGATGTTCACCTGGCCCTTTCCTGCCCTGGCAGCAATACATGGTCAGGAATACATCCAGCTTGCTCTTTGGAAGAACTCACACAATGGAAAAACTTAACAAAAAAAAGAGAGTTTAATAATATCAGCTTAGATACTGGGTCAGATTTAGTTGGTTTAATTTGCTTAAGAATATCAGCCCTGCTGGAGTAACCATCCATCTGCCTGCAAGTCAAATCAGTTAAACCACAGCCTGTAAGGTGAAAATATCTGGAATTAGATCATATCTGCCAGTAGCACAGTGTAAAGAAGTTCAGTTACCAAGGCTCAGCAGACACACGGTGACTTAAACTACTGCAACACACTCCTGTGGCAGGGCCCTCACTTTGATGTGTCCATCACAGACACAAAATAAAAAGGAAACTAACACATCATTCCATTTACAGTTGCATTTGGGCAGTTTCAATAGCTTGAACACAGTATCTTTCAATTGCAATCCATTTTTACCACAATCTTACTTTAATAACTGTTCAGGATATCCACAATCATTTGCTGGGATGTTACATAAAGTCATGCAGTATTTCAGCCATGGTTGCATTTTCAAGGGAAGGAGGAGAAAGGCTTGCGTAAGGGTCTTCCAGCTCACATTACAAATGGAAACCAAATGATTACTGTTAGGCTCATTTTGCTTCTCCATATCTTTGTTTATTCAAGGCCATAAATAGGGACACCAGCAAGGCCAGGAGCTGCAAATGGAATATTGAGACTTTAATTTCTGATGCAATGCTCAAATCAAGCCCGGGCTGGTAGTGACAAAGTCCTTGGCCGAAAATGAATTAGCGAATTCTGTGAATTCCCACAAGAGAGGCATGCCATCAGGACACAACTTTCATCTCTCCTCTCTTGTCTCAAAATGAAAGGGCAAGGGGAATAAAATAACCTGTCAGCTTCTTACCTCATCAGAGTCAAGTCACATCAGCAAGACAGTACTAGGAATCTTGCTTCCATGTGCACATTATTCACCCACACAACTGGATGTAGTTCCTATGCTGTCATTCTGGTTGCTCTTAAGGACATTTGTGAGTGTTAAGAATGCAAAGCTGGTTTTGTTCTATGGAAATCTATGAGTAAGGCCGCCACAATTTTAGTAATTTAGTCTCTCAGTAATGGGATTTAAAATGAGTTTAAATCAGTGCTTAATTTCTGCTCTTTCAGGACAATGGCAGTGATTAGTAGTAATGTTTGACTTCCACTTCCATTTTTTTAATGCAGCTGTAATTCTGTCTGCATTTGGCTGCTGCTTTAATGATTACTAATGACTTTATTTTGAAAGTAATATTACTTTTTGTATTCATTCTCCGGCCTCTGAGCAAAAAGCTAATTTGAGTCAAATTATGCAGTCTCTTCATACAAGACCTTCCGTTGGTTAAACTTTATTTGGAGTCAGTCCAAAGGAAAATGGCAAAGGCACTGAAAGCACACCATGCATTTCCAGGTGGCAGAAAGAATATGACCATGTGAAAGTGGCAGCTAAAAATAAATAAGCAAAAAGACACTATCTTGACAAGAAATATATCCATATATCAATGGCTTTCTAGCCATCAGTTCCTGCACTAAAAGCATTTAATGGGTTAAATTTCACTGTTGCACCCTCAGTTTTTATATGTAGGATCTTCTCCCATCACATCTGTGCAAAAAATTACCTATAGCAGCACTGATGGCTGCGCTCTGTGCCGTCTTTTATTTAAGATGTAACCTCTGAGCATGCTTTATTTATGCATCCTTTCTTTTGGATTTCCTGAGGAATTTTTCTTGACTTATTCCCTGGTGGATAAGTAAATTTTGGGGGGAGAGCATTGCTGGGGGTTTTGTTGTTCTTCTTGTTGTGGTGTTTTTTTTTCCCCTTATTATTCTTGTTAGAAAATATCAACTCCTTGAGACTTAAATTTCTTTGCAGGAATGTATCAATTTTGATGAAGGTTTCCTCTTCCAGTCAAAGAGAGAAGGAAATCTGCTTTAGAAGAACTTGCTAATTTTGACATTGATTCAGCATAGAAGAAGCAGCTGTCAGCTGTTACTTTATCTGGGTCAGGTTTGGTGTTAGAAAACAAATCCCTCACTTTGATCAAGCACTCAAAGTATCTTGGTGTTCTGGACTTCATATTTTCTAGGGATTTTTGTTGGACCTCTTTAAATTAATTTAAATGGTTAAATGTTTGTTAAGACAGAGGGAGCATGATTCACCATGCCAAAAGTCAAGTAGTGTCAAGCAGAATAGAAAAAGCAGAAAAACAAGTCTGGGTTTCTCATATTGCCACTAGTGGACATACACCTCATCAGCCAGTCATTAAAAAATAATAAAAGAAGAAAGGAAAAAGCAAACATAGAAGTTTCAGTTTCTGCCAGGTCTGGCTGAGGTGAAACTTGCTTTCTTCGTGTCAGCCCAAATGAAGAAGGAAGTGGAAGGATGTTTGGTTACAGGTTTGTCTTCCAAGTCATTGCTATGGGTGTTGAGTCCCTTGTTTCCAAGGAATGGCTACACACTTATCTGCTGATGGGAAGCAGTGAATGAATTCCTCTGTTTGGCTCCATGTGCAGCTCTTTTTTTATTAATTGTCATTATCTTAGTCCATGAGTCTTTTCACCTTTATCCTATTTTCTCCCCATCCCATGGCAAAGGGAATGAGGAAGCAGTTGTGTGGGCATTTATTTGGCTGTTGGCTGGGGTCAGCCCACAACCCAGTTTTGCTGCAGTTCTGACAACTTGCAATCCTGACAAGTTCTGTGATAATGAAAAACTGTTTTCTGTTCAAATGTTTAATTCTCCAAATAAGACCACTACCTGTTTGAATATCCCCCACACTTAATTTGAAATTACTTTCATTCGCACCACCCAAATGGTTGACTTAGTGGACAATTGTATTGGATGATCTTAGAAACCTTTTCCAACCTTGAGTATTGTATTTTGCAGCTCATTCCATAAAAGGGAGGGAAGAGTTATTTTCCCCACAGAACTTCTTTTAAAGTTTTTGGATTTATGGGCAAAAGGAGAATTATCAGAGACTAAAACATACCACCTTTGAAAGATATAGAACATGACATATTTTGTTGCTTTCACTGATACAAAATCCCATAACATTATGCTCAAATACCCTCTCCCCCACCCTGAATTTTACCACATCATTGAGGCAGTGAGAGCAGGGCCTCCTGTGCTATCCTGTGCTCACTCTGGTAGTTTTCCATCTCCTACATGCTGCTGTGTGCTTATCCAACTTCAGCCCTCTGTTCTCACTCCCATAAACATACTTGCTCAAGATCATACGCCTTCTTATTAAGAGCCATTACAGCACACGAAACTTTAATCTGGCTAGAAATCACCAGTTGCTAAGCAATAGCAACTCAGGCCTTCACCACCAAGAATAGACACTGGGTCCTGGTAAAAACTTCGCTGAAGCCTGAGCAACAGCAGCTTTGTTCCATCAGTACTGGAGCTAAATACATCAGCCAATCTGCTGAACTAATTAACGGAAATCACTCTTGATGGCAGGATAAATATGTCCATGGTTAATGTTGTCCAGGACAGCATGACAGGGTTTCCTTCACAATTCATTAAGTTATACTCCTCGTGTTCTGGACACATGGACCCAGATCTGGGTAGGCCCAGGGGACTCTAAAAAATCCCCAGCTGTTCTCTTATGTTTGGTTTCTCAGTTGGTAACAGCTTTCTTCTTCTCAAAACTCCAATCAAAAATTGTAAATAACAAGAAAAACTCCATTACAAGAACTCCCAGACAGAAAGTAATTACTTCTCTTATTTGTTCAGCTTGAAATTGAAGATTATAAATACTGTTCTCCTAAATTTACAAAATTTCATTGCTGCATTGCTCAGTTTATGGTTTCCTAATGCTACAATGCTAGATTTAATATATAAGTAATGAAATAAGTAATTAACACTAGATTATTATCGTTATTGCTACTAGTATGATAGTATTAGTATTTCTAATACTTATTAGAAGAATTATTTTACTGAAAATAGTTCACGAAGAAAGTCCACAATGTGGGATAGCAAAGCCCTCAAATGGAAGTTAGGACACCTGGAAACTCTGCAGCCATAGAATTTTTCATCCTGGTGCTTTATATCTTTTTAAGAACATTGATGGCTTCAAGGATGAAAAATGACATTAGAAAAGTTAATCAAAACATCAAAGAAATAAATATGTGGGTGCCCTAAGAAGGAAGGTACAGATGTCTCTCACACAAGTCATGATTCATGTAACTGGCAAATAAATATTGTGAGGATATACACATAAGACTCCTGGAAACAGACTCTCTAACCTACCACTAATAGTAAAGAAATGTATATGCAAAGGGAGTGGCAACTTAGGACTGCACCATCTGTATATATTGAATTAAAAAGCCATCATTAATTGGCATATGTATCTATTTCCATTTACAGGAATCAGATTTTTCCTGGAGATGCATCTGAGACTACACAGAACATATGAAAGTATGAGTAAAAGTAATTTCAATGTTTCAGTCTATACGTTATAAAAATGCTGTATGTTTTTTATTCTGCCTTTTCAATTATGTCATGTGTTATAAATTCTGTGAAAGTTTAAAAAGTAGACACTGATGCTTCCTTTGGTAGTTTCCACTCTTGCCTTTTTTTTACCTATTTGAACATAATTAGGAGGAATATGATACATCTATAGAAAGGAAAACATCAGGCTGAAAAATAAAACTTCCTCATACCATGATTCATCAGATAATCAGACATAAATTTTACAGGTATACTGGTAGAAACCTACTGCCTGCTTGCCAAGTGCAAACTGGAAAAATCTTTACCCAGCATACTAAGCAGGAGTTTATAAAGGATTACTAGAATCCTTCCTGTCTGAAATGTTTAAGACATCACACTGTAGGTTATATTTGACTCCTTGAGCCTAAGAGCCTTTCTCACATCTAACATCTTTTTCTGTCTTTCCCACTACTAGTCCAAACATTTTTAGCCAAGAATATATTTCTTCTATTATTTGTAAATCATATTAATAAATAATATATTTTGTTCAGTCTTCTCCATTTTCCATGGACACAAAATCAAAAAGCAGAGACAGAAGACAATTGTGGAAATCCTGTAGGATCCTAACTACATGTCCAGCCTGCTTTTATTGCTGGGATTTCACTTCATGTACCACCTTCCTTACTTCCTTCTTTGATAATATTTTTAACATAAATTTTTTTTCTTATGGCTCCAGATTATTCTTGGTGCTTTCTTTATGAAGTTGATTTTTTTTCTTTCAATGCATGCCCAAAACTCACCCCTACATGAAATAATAGGCCCTATAATGGCCTTGTATGTCTCAAGCTTGGCTTTTATTAGTATTTCAAAGCTGTCAATTATCTGCTGAGAAAAGCAACAGGCATTCTTACTTTGTACTTGTGCTGTTCCTTAATTAATTTTCTTATTAAATTGCAAATAATTAACATTCTCTGGCATTTAAAGTGCATTTTTAATATCAGAGATTATTTATCTAAACATGTTCAAGATTTTCTCACTAGCTATCAATGCTACATTTTTTCTTTCCATTAATCTTACAGCTATTTATTTCATCATTTGGACTCTCCTGCAACATGATTCATCAATATCCTCCCAAATTCACTATGTTTATTATAATAGCTGCTTATGCATATACCACTGGTGAGAAAAATGATTTGTTCAAGTGGGTGAAGGCCAACATTTGTTTGAAAAGTTTTTAAAAAATATAGCATTTGAGGTAAAAGACAGTTCATGAGCAGATGAGAAAGAAATAGTTCATAGCAATCAAGCACTTCCAGAAAGAAAAGCCTTTGTGGGAAAACTGAAAGAAATCTTGTTAACATAAATGCTGCTCAGAAAATATCCAGCACTTTCTGGCTCCTGTTCCCTGGAGTCAAGACATTTTATGAAGATATTTTGATTGCAACAAAGCTTCACCATAGCTCAGCAAGGGAAATAAATTCATTCTCCCTTGGAACCCTTCCTCTGTTCTCTAGGAGCATGGCTGCAGCCCAAAGACCTGGCTGAGCAGCATTTTTAGCTCTGAGACAGGCTTGTCATAGGAAGTGCCCAATCTGGTAGCATTTTTCTAGCTGAAGAATGTAAAATTTAGAGGGTTTTATATTGAGCTAGAATTTAAAAGAATTACAATATCCTTCATGAAGTGAACTTTAACTTTGAGGTACAGTCACAGATTTTACATCTCAAAAAAATGTATTCTGTTGGAAAAAAAATAGTGTGAAGAAAAAGGACATCCTGTGAAAAAAAAAAAACAAACCCAAACCAGATTTTGTCTGAAAGGAAACAGAAAAGCATATTAGTAGAAAAAGAAATTAGAGACTAATGCTGAATGCAAGTAAGGATGTCTTTTAAAAGGAACTGATGTAAGTCCAGCTAATTACTGGGCTGTTAATCCACAGAATCTGATGACTGGTAACTCAGTGTTTCCATGAGATATCAATTTACCTCTTCACTCTAAATAATTTTTTTCTCCATTATTTTGAAGTTTCAGGTATCCTTTAGCATCACTACTCTACCTGGTATATAAACCCCCACTTTTGGTCAAAATGAAACTGTTATTTTTTCAATAGGCAACAGCTTCTTCTTGTTGAATTAATGTGAATTCTGGTGAGTCTGTGTGGGTTCCAAAGTGCTAATACTTGCTGGTTTTTTTTTCCTGCTTTTAATCATTAGCAATAAAAATAGAATTTTGTTCACTACATGGCTAGATTCCTGAGGCTTCTGTCTTCAGATATGTCAAATGTCTTGCTTTGTCTAGGCAAAGCCAACTTTGAGAGAAAAACAAAACAAAATAAAGCCCTGAAGACAGCTTTTCAAAATGTAAAAATTTGCTTAAATTGTTTTCCGAGTAACTAAATCCATGGAAAAATATATTATGGAGATAATATTAGAAATGACTCACCAGACAAATAACAGGTCTTTTCTCTTGTTGGATTCTTGGATTTTAGAGTAGTTTTCAGAGTATCCCTTAATCGGAATCACTACTTTCTTGGAGCCTGTTTCTGCTATAACAAAATGCTTACATCCAACTTTTTGTCACTGGGCATCAAAATTAAAATCTAAATTAGATTAAATATGCTCAGTTTGGAAAACTTTTTTATTCATTTCCCTTTTATCTCTTTTCCCTACTAGTTTGGCATTTCTATTGATAATTCTTCATGATTAATTCATATTGCACTTTACTAAAAAAACTGGAACTTGCCTTTTTCTTTCTGACCATCTTTTGACCATCTCCTTTTTTGTGCTCACATGGCACATACCATCTCCATTCTGTGCAAGAAGGACCAGATGCCAGACTTGGAGTGTTAGCTCTCTATGGGTAACAGTAACATGAGCAAGTTGAACTACAAAGTCTTAAAGGAATAATAAAAATTAAAAAAAACCCCACATGATAAAAAAGTCTTCTTCTATGATGAGTAGTTCCTTCATTCCTAAAAACAAATATGAGCTGATGGCAATGACCAAAGTGCATGGAAAGGATGGACAGGAGTCAAACCCAACAAAGACTGAGTCTGAAAGGCTTAGAAAACATTAAGGCTCAAGTTATGCATGGCTGAGCAATCAGAAAGCTGCAAAAGATGTTTTTCGTTTTTTTCCCCAGCCCATGGGCTGCAGATTGGGCACCTGAAAGTTGCAGAAAAAGTTTTAACTTTTATAAGGCAGAGATGAGGGAGAGATTCACACATTTTTTAAAAGCAAATCACCTGTTTACAATTAATCAGAGAGCAGAAAAAGCTACACAATTCCCTTTTCAAAGATTTTATTTTCACAGAACTGCTTTTGAGCGTGCAGAAAAAGCACATCCAAAGTGTGGAAGAATTAATGAAAGGAAAAACAATACACAGAAATTGTGAAGCATTGCTCTTATGTGAATGTCAAGGGGATAAGGGGCTGAGTAGCAACAGGATGCAGTTTGCTGGATTAAATGATGAGTCTGCATGTCAAGGTTAAGAATAAAATGATGTTTTTACCTTAGCTTTTCTCTGAAGATCTGTGCTGTCCTTTCTGCTGCCAGACCATAATGGAAAATTTGACCTTTCAAATCCCTTTCCCTAAATTTCTTGTGATAAATATTTAATTTAATACACAAAATAGAGTTCAATATCCTAGTTTCAATTTTCCAGAGACAAGTTAGTACCCTTGGCCATGCTTTCCAGTGCATGTTGAGGCTCTCATGTCCTCGCCTTTCAAAGGTAAATTAAAATTTACAATTACAGTTAACTTTTTTTAAAAAAAGGAAAAACGATAACAGAATGGTGAAGTGGCAGCATCTGGGCAAGTGGGAGAAGGTTGTGAATAAGGAACTTGTGAGTCCTAATTATTGGTTTTGCTGCTGTTTGATTTGAAACCTTGGGCGAGAGGCAGTCTTTCTGCCTCAGCTATTCAATCTCCATAATGTGAAACACAGCTGTACTCTTCAAAGACAGCTTGTGAGTTTCAATTTCTGAGTTTTTTCAGGTCTTCCTTGCCAAGGAGGCTGCAATGGGCCCACTGAAAGCAGTGCTGAGATGGAGTGGAACGGGACGCTCACGGAAGGGCTGTGTGTCCGTCCACCTGTTCGCTACAGCTGCTTGTTGCCTATGCAGGACCAGGGCATCAGCTGCTCCCACAAACTGAGACATTTCACGCCCTTACACATCCCCTGGTCTCTGTTTGCCCCTCTCCAGCTTGCAGTCTCATATATATAATGATTAAAAATATGATGGTTATAAAATATAATACCAAGCAACTACTAGTTCCAAACTGGCTTAATTTTCATGTCCCGGCTCCTAAAGCACACACCCTAGGCATTCCAGCAAACTGTGGCAGCTCATCCAAAACAAGTAGGGACAGAAACATAAATCCTGTTAAACTACTTCTGATACACAATTTTATGTCACCAGGATGTTGCTATTTATAGATCAGAATAGCTGGATGGATAATTTCAAAGCCAAAAGAGATAATAGACATTGAACAATGTAAAGATTAGATTCAGCACACAGATGCCAAAATCTGGTGGTAGGTGCAACACTTCAGCAATATTTGAAGAAAAAAGGTAATGTGCAAGGTAGAAAAAGAATGTAATAAGAAAAAAATTCTGCTTTTCATTTAAATTGAAATAATTTCAAGAGAATGTTCAAGATATTATTTTTTCTTTATTAAAGAAAAGCATTGCCTAATCCAGATTTTACTACAAAAGCTAGAGAGAGGTTCTCCTTGAACTGGGCTATCTGCATAGGACCATTGGAGTTTCATTTTTTCTTTTATCCACTGTCATAATTTAAGTTTGCACTGAAAGTGAAGATGAGATTTCCAACAGAGAGTTAATTGTATTATTTCTACAGTAAAAACAACGAAATGTGACTTGAGAATACATTCAAATACAGTACAAAAATACATCTGTTACCTCTAAAAGTCAGTAGGCATGGCACTATAGAATAAAAATCTCATATTTCACTGTCCTGTGAGATAGATTTTTTTTTCCCGGGGTGGGGGTGGGAGTGTGGGGTGGAAAGTAGCCAAACATAAATGTATTGAGTTATCTTCTATTTCCATGTAAGATTCACTCACATTTAGACCATATTAACATAATCATTACAGATCCTTTTGTTAGTCCCACACTACACTACCATCCTGCTCAAGGCAGTATCTACATTCTGTTTCCATGGCACCATTTACCTTCCCAGGCCACTTGTTCTGTGTGCATTACTAGAAATACCCAAGAAATGTTGCATTGCTTTACCAATAACTGAATTATCATAAGATGTGGAAGGAAGCTGTAATCAAAGCGATATGTACCCTATTTCTTGATTTCTTGGATTGGTGTTTGTGGATTTTTTTCTTCATCTGTAACCAAACTGCTATATTTTATTCACAATACTGTAACACTCTTTCAGTCCAGCTGGATCATGCTGGATTCAAAGTAAAAGCCTACAAGTTATATAGATGAGAAGTACTACTTACAAGCTATAAGTACACTAATAAATTAAGCAATGCCCAGGAATATCCCCAGGCTCTGGTGTGTAGCCAGAGATGGATAAATTGTCAGATTGGTCGGCTGCATGTTTTTTGCTCGTGCCACTCAGCATAAACCTCCATGTCCTAAGGGGTTTCAGCAGTGCTATGAGATCAAAATGTTGCTTATTTGTACCCTAGCAGAAGAGATCTCTGCCATTTCCAAGAGACACTCTTCATGCTCACATCCATGAGCACAGGCACGTTTTGGAGGCTGACAGATTTACTAACAAAAGGTAGTTCAGATCATGCCACATGGTTTCATTGCCTGGCACTATTCCAGGGCATGTTTCTGCATAGATGTGGATACAATACCTACCCCATGCAGGAATGTTAATGGCAGAACAGCTTTTACAGCCATCTCACCATGTTATATCAAGGCCAAAAAATTCTAAACCTCTGGCTATACTTTGTTATGCTTTTATTCAGATATTATAGGTGAGATTTAATTCACCCATAATAGCTACACATTAATGAAGGTGTCTGCATATGTGCTAAGCATGTGAGCTGCCACATACTCAAAGATTCATTAAATGTAGTCAATGGATTGTGTATGGAGCTGAGGGCCCACTGATGAGATCTTTAATGACTGTCATGGGAACTTAGACACTTAGACATCTTGGTCTGTAGGTACATATATGTGACACCTTAATTCTGAACTGAGTTCTGTCTGACACATCTGTGCTTGCCAGCATTACCTAAGGTCATTCGAAACATAAGGACAGGAGAAAATAGTAATTTTCTTGATTTCAGAATTGTAAGTGAAGCTAAAGAGCAGAATGATAAATGAAGAAACTACAGTTTTAATTTGTACATGAAATCTTATTCCTTCTTCTCTGTTCTAGCATCTTGGCTAACTTTAAGGCCTGGCAGCTTGGGGTGCACAGGGCAGCTGAGTTGTGTCTCTCATTTAACACTGGGACTGGAGGATATTCCAGATCCTATTGATGTCCAGGAAAAAGAGCTTGGGGAAGGCAGGTCCTTCTAGCCTGCAGATAGATGGAGCATCCACAGAGAGCTGGGAAGCACCCAAAATACTTGGTGAATACCTTCTATGTTCCACGTTCTCCTGTCTCCCTTTTGCTGAGGATGGAAACTCTGGTTTCTCTTTTTCAGCCCTTTCATTTCCAATTCCTTCCTGGTCACTAGGGAGGTAATTTGAGTAACACAGAACTCATTCACTGGCAGTGGCCTAGAAGAACTTGGAGTTCTTCCCTTTCCTCTTCTCTGTTTCCACTTTCCTCCTTTCCATCCTCTCGACATCTTCTCAAGACTTCCTATTGGGGAAAATTTTATTTCTGATGCATCATTTAATTTAATACATGAAAAGTGCATGGTTTTCATAAACAACTCTAAAACAGGGAAAAGTTAGATAGGTTGACTATGTTTGAACTCTTATAGTTAGGAACTACTCCTGTTGAAGATACCAAAACTCAAGTTATTATTAGCACACAAGTGCTGTTTTTAAAATATCAAAATGTAATTATTTTCATAATAAATATTATCTTAAACTAAATGTGTGAGAACTAGCTGCTTGTACTATTAAACTGCTAAAATGACCTTAGCCAGTATTTCTCTGATGACTATCACCAGAAACATTCAAAAAATGTATATATGAGAAGTATGTATTTCATCAGTAAAACCAGCTAACTTCATATTTTTAACAAAGGCCCAACTTACATCTACTAATTTTCATTTCCCTTGAATTATTAGTTCATTTATTACTCAAATTATTTTTTAATTTCTAAAATGATATTTTTACAAGTGTCTGACTACAACTGGGCACAAAATGGCATCCTGACCTATTTATAATGGTTTTTAAATATATTATAATGTGTAATCTCTAAAGGCTATGTAGCAATAAAAAATGACAAAAAGAATAAAACATCCTCAGTGCACACTCTTCTAGTTATTCTACCACTAAATGGTCTAGAGGGTTAGCATATTCATAAATATATATATTTTCTGCAATTTAGTGACAGGAGTGCACAGCTATCATATTGTCAGTTTCCCTCATAATATATTTGCCTTCAGCAATTTATGCTTTCTATAATGAGAAATCTGGCCATTTTATTACATTTGGCACAAAGCACTTAGATAATAGTCAGAGCCTGGAGAACAACATAAGATAAATTACCATTAATGGTGTAGCTTTTCCCCACTACACTTATAAGAACTCAGCTGTGCTACAGCTGTTGCCAACTATTGCTAAAGAAATGAAGCAGTTTTCTCTCTCTCCTCCCCAATTTCATTTATGAGATTATCTTTCTTACTTTTCAGCCAAAAAATATGTTGACTTGTGAAAACCATTAACATGGAGGTAAAGGCAATCTGTACTACATCACATACTGTTCAAAAATGCATCCTCCAATTCTTTCTTTTGGTTTTCCTTCTTTCCTTTTTATTTTCTCTAACAGAAATATAAGATTGAAAGCTCCTAAGATGAAAAGGGTCTCAGATAGTCTGTGTGATAGTCTCCTTTTCTGTAGCTATTAATTACTATCTGCTACATCTCTGTGCACAACTGTATGCACACTTGTATGACTCCTTGAAGTTCATGTTTGCTCAGAATTGAGTATGTTCTGACAAGAAATAGGGTTCAAATCCTTGTTCTGGCACTAGTATAGATGTGACAGATGTGACATACCAGAATTTAAGCAATCTTTCTGAAATAGAATTCCTATTTCAAACTTATAGAACTTGCTCTCAGGGCTAGATCCCTACAAAGGGATCCAGATTCTCAAATCTGCTCTGACTACATACAATTATAATATAAATGTCATCTATCTATGTAAGCCAGGATCTAACCATATTTCTACCTAAGTAAGAGTCCAAAGGTTTATATCTCAGATCTGCACTATGTTATTCACTCTAATTTTCCCTCAGAATCTAACAGTTTTCACTAATTTTGTTCATCTGAAACTTACTGTACGAGGTAGGTAGTAGAAAGCACCTAAATTCCATCAGGAGATGCAAGATAGGAATTTTTTCACCTATTTAATCTATTCAGTCAAAATCTACTTTTAATTTTCTACACTGAACAACCCTCTCAAGATACCTATAAAATTTCCTATATTAATACTTAAATGCACTAAATATTACCCATCAATAATTGTTTAGTTAACCAAGAAGTAAACAATGATTATAATAATACCTCTCTGATTTCTCCTCATCAGTATATTTAAGATTTTCTGATGGAATAGTTGGTAGTTGGTGTCACTATTCATAATTTATGAATTGGGAAACAATCAAGTAAGGTTTTCTTGCTAGAAGTCATGCCCCAGGCTACAGCAATAAGTAGATGTCCTGAATCCCTGGTTAATGCACTGTTCAGTTAAGCTATGAACACAAAAAAACCATTAAAGACAGAAGCAATGAGTCAATTGGTCTTCATAGACTAATAAACAGTCTCTAATTATTCCTCTGTTCCAATAGACAAATCACACAAAAGGATTTACTCTTGCTCTTTTATGGCAAGTGGAAACCTGAGATTTGGGGTGCTTTCCATTGAGATGCAAAAGAACCAGAGGAAAACTCAACTAATGTAATTTGGTATTCCTTTCACATCCCATCTGAGAAACACAGTGTTCAGGCTTTTATAGGAAAACCAGAGGAAACAGTTGGGCTCAAGGACTGTCTGTGTCTCACTTTAATTTCCACCAGACAATTTGGCTTATTCAATGTCTGAATAGTTATTTATAAGCAGACATGTGTTCACTTGTCCATTCTGCATAGCTTATATTTGTAAGATATGAAAAGCAATTAACATGGTGATGAATCTGAGCCAGTAAGTTTTGGTGAGGGGGGGGGTGTGTTAGCTTAGGGGCAGCACCCACATCCAAGCTTTCATTTGCCCTGGAGCAGGACAGAGCAATCTTGTGTCTATCCAGGAAATAGTGGTTTAGACCCAGAACCAACAGCTGACTCCCTCAGCTTCACACAAAGTTTTTAATTACATTGCAGTCAGCATCAGCTCCTCCAAGTTGGTGTTTCCAGATGTTTTGCTGCTGCTGGAAAACACTGAGCACAGGGTACAAATAAACAGGTGTACTGAGTAAGGCACACATAGTGTAGTCTACAATGCCCAGTCTGCAACCAGTACTTACAAAACTACTTTAAAGGTAGCTGAGGCTGTGTATGTGATTTGCAGAGATATTAGATTGGTATAGACATACAAAGGAAATCTCTTTCTGAACACTCATTATCTGGATACAGTACCCAAATGGCTGCTTTAATATGTCACTTCAAATTTTGATAAGGTGACCATTCTTGGCTGACTACTTCAAAGAGTAACTGTGCTTTGAAGTGATTTTGAGCTTTTGCACACATCCCTGTAAAACACCCATTATAGCCATTTCTAGGAGCATATAAGGACAACACACATAAACTATGTCTTGAAGGCTCAAATCTACCTTTGGGCATAAAAATACAGCTTTTTCTGAAGTCAGTGAATTTCATATCATCCTCACACTCACAAAAGGAAAATTTTCCACACCTTGAGCCTGCTATTACATGCATCTTAAAAGCTCCACCCTGATTATGTATTATCTGTTTTCTGTCCCCTCCAAGAAATTATGTTAGAAAAACTTTTAAGAATTATGTTATAGCACAGAGTTATCACAGCTTGTAAAATGTACAGCCTAAATAAATCTGAAATGGCACAGCTTTCAAAAATGTCTGCATTTAGGATGACATGTACTCAATTACATGTACAAAAGTACTGTACAGCTATGACTTGAAAGAAGGAAAATACATGTTTAAATAGCTCTCAGTGGTCATGGGAAGGCACTCAAATGCCTTCAGCTGTTTCCTCTGCTTTTCCAAGCAGGCTGACACTTTGCCTTGGTCAGCAGGAGTTCAACAAAGGAAGAGACCTTGACTAAGTCTAAGTCTAAGTCTAAGTCTAAGTGCAGCAGATCATCCAGCAGAGAGCATCTCCCACATAAGGTGTGGTAAAAGAGCAATACCGTTCAATATTTGCCAGTAGAAAATGGGCCATAGAGAATTTGCAGCTATGAGGATCTTCCTTTAAATTGGAAAAAGAAAAATTCCAAAGCAGCTGCTGGACAATGGCATAAGTGAAGTGATATTTCTCACAATCCTCCTCATGACATCTTTTTTTCCCTTTTGACCTCCCATTGTCCCAATGGTACATATACATATTTACTCTCTGTTAACAAATTCAATTGACTAAATCCACCAAATTTTGCATATTCAGTAGGAAAAAAAATTAATCAGGATGTCTAGCTAGACAGTCTCTTTTTCTTCTTTTAAATAAAGCTTGGGTCTTAATCTTCACTGGGGCAATAATCAAAAAATTGTCATGAGGAAGTTGACATGTAAACAGTGCTGTTAGAGATGTAAGCAGTGCTGCTGAAGAACAGCCAAAAGACAAATGGTCAGCTGTCCAGTGTGGTGCCTATTCACTGCTGGCCTTGATGCAGGGGCTTGACTCTACATCTCTCAATGACAGCTAAGTACCCTCACCACAAGGCTAATGTTATTCTTACTCCAGTTCCATCTTGTTTAAACAATTAAGCATTCAGTGACCCCTGAAGAGTGTGTTTCTCTAATCCAGTGACTAGGACATTTGCTTGGCAAATTGACCTGTTAATCTAAGAAAGTATTCTGTAAAGACATTTATAGTGAATTTAGTCCTATCTAAAAAGGAGAGATTTGGGGTTTTTACTCATCCCTGCATTAATTCTCTCAATAGTCACATATCCTTTGGTTCAGCACTGGTTGCCATTTTTCACAGTACCAGTAAGTGAGCCACTCTCTACACAGCACATTTGCAAAGTGTAACAAAATGTTTGTATAACATAAAATGGGCTTAACATATAAAATAAAAACGGATTTAAAGCAAATTCTTCTTAAAATGTTGTTATTATTAGGTTTGGAAAAAGGCTAAAGAAGAGTGCATATATGTAGATAGATGCAAAATGAAACACTTGATACACTTATGCATACTTGCTCAGTGTACACTTATAAAGTCTGAATATAGGGTTTCCATCTCTTATATGGTACCAAGTACCAAAAACCTAATATTGAGGAGTATTCTCTGCATAGCAGAGAAACATATTAGATATGGAGTGCCTCCATATAGTAGAGGGTCATGAACTTCATTCTTTGATCCTGCATTAGGCACAAATGTATTTAATTCCATTATTAACTTTACTTAGCAGGAAGAATATCAGAAATACTGTAAGAATCCCATCTCTACAGTGACACAAGAAGTTTGCTAGATGACTGCCAATCTCTTCCTAAACAAATCAGTGCACTGAATGCAAAGCAAGTCTGGCCCTTCCAGCAGCTCGCTCTGCCATCTCCACTTGAATGTCTCTGCTCAAAGTGCAAAACTGTTAAAAAAAAAAAAAAGCATAGCCCATTTATGCCATCCTGATGTCTACCTGTTTCCAACATTTTTATCTGGAAATTCACAAAGCAGATTGGGGCAGGCATGTAAATCCTGCTCCAATTTCCTCCACAGGATTTGACAGGCAGCATACGTGGGGATGGGCTGAAGCCTTCCCAGCCCATGCTCCCTCCAGACAGAACATGGCCATGTCCTAGGGCTCTTTCTCCAGGACATCTGGAATGAGAGAAGACTGTCCTGAGAGAGGACAGTTTAGCCACTTACTGTGGCACATTTTACTTGCTAAAATGGATTCAGTGAAAGAGGCTAAGTACACAAAATTGACAACTGTTACAGGGCCAGATACAGTCCAGGGACTAGCATTACTTGTTGCCACCACCTGCTTCACTGCCTGCCTTGCTGGTTTCAAGTGCAGCTCCATAGCTGTTTGGGAAGAGTCACTGCAGTGACCCGATGCTGGTGGCTCTGGAAAGACCTGGGACAGCCTGCCCTTCCTCCTGCCCTGCCTCCTGCCCACCAGACCTGCCAAGGGCAAAGCTCTTGCATGAGGCCCGTGCTGGGAAGAAGATTCTGCATCATGCCAGCTTTAGTTCTCCCATCAGCCACTCATTTTCTGCCCTCCCTATGAGGATAAACCAGAACCTAGCACAAAACATCCTAAAACAAAGTTAAAAAGGCAGCCCTAAACAATCTATACAAAGACCACCCATGACAGTCTGGGCAGATTCTATGTACCTGTCCCTATTATTTTTCCCCATGCTGGCTGCTGGCTCATTTTCCTATGTGCAGTTGTTCAGGAAGCGACACGAGGCTCCAGTGATGCAGCAGTTGCCATGGAGAGAAGCTTGAGTTTGCACTTTATTTATTTTATTTATTTCTGAATGGCAGCATGCAGCAGTATGTAAAATCTACATGGCTTGCTAGCACACAGGACGCCACGAAACTGGGGCTATGCTCAAATATAACCTGTCTTTGGAAAAGCACAGTAAAAAGCTGAGCCTCATTTGCAGCTGATTTTATTTCCTATTTGGGATTGGATTTCCCTGGAGACTCATGTCTGAATTGTCCACTGAAGCAGAATTAACACCTACCTGAATTAAATGACTTCCCTTTTTTTTTTTTTTTAACCTGATACAAAGACACTTGATGCCAGTGCTGTAAAATATGCAATAAGACATCCAAGAGTGAGTGTAACATGATCTTTTATTCCTTTTTATTTATTTATATAGCAACTCGAATCACGCAGAATCCTTCCCGCTTCCACGAAAAAGGCTTCATTTGCACAGTAATATTTACAATTAATTAGCCACTGAAATTTATCCTTGAGCATTACAGTAAATCTTTGGGTGCTAAAGTGACACAGGAGGAGTGTCACATTCTTTTTAGATTCACTATATCTTGTGATGCCAAAGCAGTGTGCAATTGTTAGGTGCAAATCGTGTCCTGGATAAAGAATGTTTTTGTCATTCACTCCCTACCCCCAAGTTTTGAAGGTTTTACAATAGTCATTGTTTGGAACTAAAAACTACAGGAAGATCTAGTCTGGTTTTGTACCACTGTCAGTAAGCAAAAAGTGTAGAAAAAGAAGGTAATTTAAAAAAAAATTCTATGGATTTTGAATGAGCTGGGGACATGGACATGGAAGGCAATCCTTGTTCCAGCTGGATATTATAATTTTGTAAATTATATAGAAAACAAATATAGCTTTTCTAAATCTATTCCTTCATAAAAATAAGTTAAATTATTTACAGAGATATAGTATACTGGGTGCATTAGAGATCTCAAAATTCTGCTTCTGTCATTTGACAGACTCAAGGACTGTACCTTTTCCAGTGTTCTGTGCATTTCCTGCTGCCTGGGGAAACAGACATGCCAACCAGCCATAGAGGCTCTGCAGGATGAGCACTATGTCTTTCTTCTTATTCACATCCCATCACACACTGCCAGTTGCTTTGACAGTGCTAGCTATCTTTTAATTGGCTTGGTAGGTATTATATAGTTAGTCATATGCATGGATGATTAATTAAGCCAGTTCACATCCATATTTAAATTCAAATCTAAGGAGCAATATTAAATTTTGTTCTTCTCCACAAGATGAAATAGAGGGATAATCAAAGGATAAAATACGGATAAATAGATTAAAAATAAGATTAAAATAAGGATAAAAAGATCCATAGTTATAAAGAGATGGAAATTAATAGATTGGTGACTCTGCACTATGAGAATTATTTAATGGTCCACACACTTGAACTGTATTACAGAACTAATTTAAAAGTAATATCTTTCATTAGCAGAATGTATGTACTTTCATTATGTCAAAGAAGTAATATCAAGCCTTCGTTCTCACCTAAGAAGGTCATATGGCCTGTTGTCCTTGCCTGGGAGAGCAGGCCAATAATTCAGCACTAGAAAAGTTAACACTGAGCTTTCCAAAAATTTGCATGGGAGTCTTACAGGACTGAAGTAAGCATATATCAGAAAAAGTCCCTGAAAGAGGTAGTCAACAAAATGTCTGTTGTAATGATACTGGAGACTGCAAAGGGAAAGAAATCTACTTAATGCATATAAATGATTTGTATTACTGTGTGTCACTTGGTGTTACCTAGATTTTAGAAATTAGATATGGCATTCAGGCAACCTTAAATATGGACATTAGTAAAATCAGCTGCTAAGAGAGGTCTAGAATCCAGCATCTTCTATTTTTCATTGGTAGCTTCTTTGTTGGTCAGGAAATGCCTCTTATGGCAAGATGGTGAGAAATGTCACCACTGCTAAACTAGGCTTCTGAATCCTTCCTGAGCTCTACCACCATCTAAAAATCATAGGCCAGACAGCTGATCTCTGTTTGAATTTCCAGAAGGGCTTGGTCTTTCAGTGACACTGGTGACAACACATGTTGACAGCGTGGGGTGCAGCACAAAGACCTTTCGTGCCACGCTGGAATCCCAACTCTCAGCAGTTGGGAGCTGCCCCACACACTCTTCCCATTCCCCCTCTGAACTCCCCAGTACCTGCCAGCTCCAGAGGCAGGCTCAGAGAACTGGAAGTGGCATGCACCAAGCATGGAGCAGGCTTGCAGATCTCCTGCCAGGGACTGGCATTGGAGAGGCTGCCCCTACACTTAGTGTCATGCAGGATATTGATGGTAAAAACCACCCCTCCATGAAACAGCCTAAGCAACAGTTTTCATTATTTACTATAACCTTTTAGGAGCAGATCCTGGCATTTGATTTCTCTCTGCTATGCCTACAGAGCCCAGCAGTGTGTACAACCAGCCACAAAACACAGTTAACTGCTTGAAATTGCCAACAGGAGATTTCTAGGCTTCCCCTGTACGAGTTGACATAGCAGGTGATATGTCAGCTTAAAAAATCATGAACAGATTTATGTTTTTAACTTTTGGGGTCCTTCTTTCTTATCCATGATACCAGAGTGGCAGCCTCCCAGACCTTCAGAAATAGACTGTCTTGATGTAATCTGTGCTGTTACAGACCAGCTACTTGAAAAAGGTTAAATACATCAGCCATTCTATTCAAAAAATGAACAGGAGTGAAAAATGCTACTCCCTAGAGACCAGCCTATCCTCTGGGCAAAACACTCATATCAGTCATTTAGGAAAACCAGGTCTGCTTCTTAGAGGATGACAAAAGGCAAAAAAATCCCAAATTCCATCTAATATTTATTGGCCAAACAAGCCCAAGTGAGTTCTTTGAAAGGCTGACCAAGGAAATAGATGATAGAAAGGTGATGAAAGCAATCTGTCTGTATTTCACCCAGGCATTTGATAAGCTGTCAGATCAAAAACTGGTGGGGAAATGATAAGACAGGAACAAGTACTATGTTGACATCAATTAAAAGCTGTCTGTCATCCCAAACCAGAAAATGTTAAGTGATTAAGTAACTAGTTAAACGGTAGAGAGGCAGAGGTCTTGACACAGGCATGTCCCAACATCTGGGTTCATCCTGAGCTTTTTTTTTACTATATTTGATTTCTTAGGATTTATTTCAAATGAATAAAATAAAACAGATGAAGGAGGAGGAGGACTTTTCCCTGTTACAATTGCTACTGCAATTCAGAAAAGTATCTAGATTCCATATATGTACTTATGTTCTCCATGGATTTCAATTTAATAGCATTATACTTCCTTACAAAGTAAATAGAAAAAGTCAGCAAAAAATAAAAAACAGATTATTGAAAATTATTTTTATGACTTGAGATCAGGGCCATGCTGTATGTGCTGCACAAAACACTCAAAAGGACAAACAATAAACTCTCTTTCACAGAAGTAAATGGAAAACCCACACATTGGTCTTAATCAAACACACAGATCTTTTTCTAGGTTCCTACTCAAGGGTAGCAGGGAACCTCTGGCATTTCTGGAGAAACAGCTGAAATTCAAAGTGCAATACAAAAACAAATAAAAAGAATTTAGGACAAACTTGGGATTTTTTCCAGCTTGAAACAGAAAAAAAAAAAAGTAAAGAAAAATGAGACTCTGTTGAGATTCTAACTGAACGAGATGATTCTGCAAAATCTCTTTCACTTTTCTCTCTTTGTATATGATTCTCCAATTAACTCTGTGCAATTGCAACTTTTCAGTTTTAAGAGATTTCGTAATTCAGGAGCAGATCTTGTATGACCCGTCAGTTTTTTAATAACATATCCTCAATTTACATTCAGACTTCAAGAAAATGGGAAATTTAAAAAGATTAAAGCATTTGTGATAGTCTAAAGCAAAGAATTGCACTGCCTAAAACAAATATTCATTCTTCCCTATCTTATTATTAATAATACATGTATAAAGCATATTAAGAACTACAAAACACAAATATGTCACACTTTCTCTACTGCAGTATTCAAAGTCACTGATAGCTCATGAATAAGAACTTCAAAAGCTGTGTCAGAATACACTTCCCACTACCTCTGCAATACAAAGAGCTTTAATCTTAAAATGAGAGGTTTACAGAGGTATTACTTAAACATAAAAGTTCAATCAATATACTAAAAGACCTATGTACAGTGTAATTTTTTAATATGCCTTTGTACAACAGAAAAGACATTGGACATGACAGTTATATATTTCATGTTCATGATACAGAAATTTTACAATCAGGCCTAATTCAATATACAGAAGCTATTAGACTAAGAAAAAGGTGAGGGTTTTTTCCCCCCTCCCTTACTTTTTCACCCATGGAATACAGAATGGTTCTCTACCAGTGTAATGTGGAGCTCCTGCAATCCAAACATATTATCAGTAGCAACAGAAATGCTGTTCCTGTTTATAAAAAAAAGGAATAGCTGCACCAACTCTCCCATAGCTAAACTGGCAGCTTTGGGCAGGTAATGGTACCAATTGTATTCCTTGGGTGTTTTGCTCTACTGTGGTTCAGCATGCTTTTTCTGACTGGCAGCAGGGAGGAAGGATGGAGGCAGCTCCTTCTCATGGCCAAAGAGTGCCCTGTCATCAGCTCATGACAGTCCTCACTGCCAGACACCACTGCATCCATGTGATCCTAAATCCCCTCAACTGGTGCATCCAACAGCACAGTTAAGAAATTACTCTCTTGACTTTTCACTTGGCTGCTTCACCTTCCTGTACAAAGAGTACCAGGAGTCTCATTGTAATGGAAAGCTTTGTAAAAGACAATGAAAAGCAAAAATTAAAAAAGCCCAAGCAAACATTAGACCTGATGAAAATTTCCAGGTGCTTTTATTTTAAATAATATGCATCTATTTTACAAAAAGGTGGCTAAATCATTTTAGTACCACGGCTTTTAAAATATTTTAAATATGTGACTCAAAACTTCCAGAACCATCTCTAATCCCATATTACTTGAAAAGCTTCAAATTTCTAGGTGAACACATATAAGAACACTTTGTTTTTTTACAATGCAGGTAACAAGGTTTTTAAAGATTCTTTTGAGACATATCACAGAAGACTGAAATTTGCTGTGAGCAAGTTTCCAGTTTGATGGGAAGAGGAAAAAAATCATTCCCCAAAACAGTTAAATTAATCACAAAATTGTTGTTGAATATTTTTCACCCCATGCCCTCATTTTGTGCATGTATTTAATATTTCTTTGGTGTATTTCACTATAATATCTCAATACTAATACAACATCTACTCTGTCTGCACTAAGAGAGTGGTGGTTTCAGAATAAGGATCTAAATCTACCATGATATTTTTTATAATGCGTATTTTAAATATTCCATGTGCTTCCAAAATCTTGCTTGGAGTCCTCGCCTAAAACATTACTGCCTCACTCCCACCTGAATTCTCCATGTGATGAGTAGCATCATTAACATTTGTAGTGATCTCTTGTAAATTTAATAAAATGTTACAGGTTAAGGTTTTAACTGCTGTTATTCATATTTATGATGCTTCCTTAACACTCTTGGCTGGCATTCTCACCAGTGCCTCCATAATGCAAGTGCATTTATTTAACGTCAACTTGGGAGTTCACTGAGTCCAATATAAAACCTAGAAACATTGATGGGACTATTTTCATTAATTTCAGCTTTCTTGGGATCAGATCTGCAGAATATAGCCATATTATAATGCTGCTTCTAGAAAGAATCATTTATCAGCCCATCTGGAACAGAATTCAAATGCAGAATAAGATAATATCTGTGTCTGAAATACCCAGTTCCAAAGACTCTTTGAAATGAAGTAGAAATAGCTGCATAACCAGAACCATCCTAGTGTACCTACTAAATACTAATCATGTGCTGGAATCATACTGTCTTTTCAGCAAGAGTAACATAAATGCAAAGCATTAACACTCATGATTATCATATGTATTATTAGTATAATTAATGCCCATTCATAAATCCATAGGCATGTGTTTGGATAGGTGGACTACCCATTCTTAAGGTGAATGCAAAATCAGCTGGACATCTGGGTTTGCAGTATTGAGATCACTGATAAAAGTTTGGCCAGTGGCAGGATATTAGTGGCATCTCCACACCTTAAAAGTGGGGTCAGTTATTTAAGACCTTCATTACTTTCTGGAGGAGGTGACAGTCCCCTGTCAGCAGCATCAGTTTAGGGGAAAGGTCAGTACAATGCCTATTATTACTGCTATTCACAAGAACCTGGCAGAGAAACAGGCTGACAATAAACTTGTGGTGTGCAAAGATAAATGTCAAGTCCTGCATCTGGGATGTAATAGCCTCTCACCTCAGCTGAGGATGGTGGTCAATTGATTCCAAGGCAGCTTTGCAGAAAATGACTTGGAATTCCTGGTGGATAGAGTTGAATATGACTTCATAGAGCATCCCTGAAGGCTTTCAAATATTGGACCAGGTTTTCTAGAAAGGCTGCAGATATCTGCTGCAGATATCTCCATCCTTGGAGATGTTCAAACTTGACTGTACAAGGCCCTGAGAAACTCCAGGCTGGCATCGCTTTGAGTGCAACCTGGATCAGATTTTATGCACAGCTCCCTTAAAATTTGTATTATTTTGTGATTCTAGATTTTAATAACCTGCTCATAAAAATATGGAATACTATGCATTTACACTGATTGGAAAAGTATTAGCTCTGTAGCATACTACATCAACCTGTCTCCATCTTTTATGAGTGAGTAGAGTCATACTTCAGTATTCCTGTGTAGCATCATATCCTGTTCAATTTTCACTTCATAAAATTGGGACAGCATATTTGTCATTCTTAAAGCAAGAAATAATTTTGCAAGTCTGACACTGCAACAATGAACCCATGGCATACTCATAAGGCAGATATTTTCTAGCTAAAAGAAAGAATGCTAGCATCTGTTTTATATGATTTAGTGACTACCTTCTGCACAGACAGCACACCACCCGTAGCATATGCTCTTTGCTCAGTATGTTTAATAAATAGATTGCCTTCTGTTTTTGATAACACAAATTTACTTGCCTTAAAAATGATTTTGTAAGAAAATATAACCTCATTGACTTGGACTTAGCCTTTAAAACTGCATTTTTTGACAGTATCATGCAATTAAGGGGCACAGCCCTGGATGCACACAGCTACCTAGAACATATAAGTTTACTGTACTCCTTTCCACTTCTAATTGACCTCTTTTTCCAGTGTACTTTTCTGTGACACTCTGCTTACTATGTTTTTCTTAAAACAGCTTATTATTCCATGGATTTTTATTACTCCGCACTAAATGTGTTGCTATACTTTAGGTAATCTGAAGCCTTTGAAGAGACATTAAAACTCTACTGTGTTGTTTCTTGGGGGCAGTGAAGTTCTTTGCTATGAAGGTGTAATGTGTGCTTGTGTTTGTGTCACAGCATCTGTTTAAGTATCAAGCTTGTTCTCTGCTGTATGTTGAAATTTTCTGTCTCTGCATGGGTTTCCTCCTGCCTGTCACTATGTTCTGGGTATCATCTTTCCTGCACTTCCTGTGGTTTCCCTTTACTTTGCCCTCTTTTGTCTTTCTGACTTACAACAGAAAACAACAAATGAATGTAAGGTATTATATGACACAAAGAATGTGGCTTCATGTTGTCTTTGGTTTTATTGATATTGCTATAGTTTTGCCATAACTCATTGTAATTGTCCTTCATGTAATAAAATTATATTCTCCTAGTTTGGATGACAGTATTTCTTTACTAAAACTCTATATTAAAGTCAAATAATGTGAACTTTAATTCAGCTGCAGTGGTGCTTTTTCTTGATTCTAAGAAAATATAATGTCTCTCCTGAGAAAGAATGTATCAATTGAGATTAAATTTCACCCAATCATATTGATAACCATCCTTCAATAGACTTCCTTACTTCAATTAGATTTCAAGGGCACAACAGCAATAAAGTAATAGATCTGGACATTCTAAATTGGATATATTTCACTTTACAGATTTTGCAAATTGATGGAACATTAGGGTTAGTTTATTTGCAATACAGAGCTCTGAATTCCTCTAGTTCCAGAGTTTATTTTTGCCATACCAGTCATTCAAATACATGTCATTCACTTGTTGATAGTCCATAAGGCAACACAATTTTATTGAGATCATAGATTTTCCCTATGAGTACACGCCCAAATTCTGAGGCATGTAAATAATCCAAATACAAAAATAACTTAACACATTTGAACATTTAGTTTCTATGGAGACAAATAAAAGTAAAATGTCTAATGTGAGTTTATATTCAGCCTGATGCCTTACAGGTTAGAGGCACTTTATTAAGTCTTAGATATTATTCCAGAAATAAATACATAAAATAATAGAAGAGAACCACCCAAAATCCCAAATCCTGTGCTTCTAATATGCACTTGTGTATTCTAGAGTAAGAATTGCTGCTGGCAGCCAGTTCCCGTTTTTGTATTCCCACCCTACATTACAGCCTTATTGATAGACTCAAGATATAGTTTGTGTCATTTTCAATAGAAAAATCTCTTCGTTGAAACATCAGAAAACTCAAAAGTCAAGACTTTGAGGCTTCTAGCCTTCACTCCAAGTGTTTAGAGAACAATAGCTACAGAGTTAACTGCTACAGATGCCTGATGCTGCTAGGTCAAAATAATGAATGCTACACGTCTGACCTTTTAAGCCAGGATCAGCAAAAAAAGGCCTGAAAAGCACAGCATCATGATTAGAGCTGTAGAAGTACTCAGGAGACTTCATTTTTAAGGCAGCTGGATACAGAGCCCACTTTTAAAAGTGCATTTTAAGTGGCACTCTAGTCAGTCTTAAAGATCATATTTGAAGAGGTGTTGTTCACAATTATCATCTGCTTTAATGGTGTTTTCTGAATCCTGTGCCTCTGCAAGCCTTATTAGTTAGCTTAATGTCTCAGTCAGCTCTTCCTTCTCACAAACTGCAGGTAAAATAAAACATGAGATTATTGGTACTGAGGGTTTCTGTAAAGATTTTTGCCAGGCTTTGATGATTATGCCTGAGCCAACTTCCACGCGATAACCATGGAAGTTGTCATTAGCACAGTGCTGGGCTTCAACTCAGTCCCCAGCAGAGCTGTTTTAGCTCCAAACTGTATCATATTAAATATGGCTGCAAGGTTTTTTGGCTTGCTCACAAATGACCAGCTCAGAGCCTGATCAAAATACAGACATCTAGAAGAACCACAAATTACAGTGTGGGAGCCAGGCTTGGCCATCTTGAGTTGATCTACCTTACTTGATTTTTATACTATTAATCCTGTTTATCCACCTGAGAATCTGCCAAACTTTTTGTGTTAAAAATGACCCTGTATCTGCTCAGCTAAAATTTATTATGCAAAAAGATATAAAAAGCAAAGACCAGCAGCATAAAGCTGGGTTCAGTGGACAGGAGTTTTGCTGCCTGCTGAACTAACTCCAGTGCAGAGAAAGGCGGGAGCAGCACCCAAAGTGTTCCCAAGTGGAGGCTGACATTGGTGAGGTCCCTGTCCCTGTCCCTGTCCCTGTCCCTGTCCTTGTCCCTGCCTGGGCAGGTCTGTGCCTGCTCACACTTCTTGCTCACCTGGCTGTCAGCAGCTTGAAGCCAACACGAGCTGCTCCCCCTGAGCCCCCTTTCTGCTGTGTTCCCCATGCCTGCTATCAACACTGTGTTCAATTCAGCCTCCTTTACTGGCAATGAGTGTCCATAACAACACTTGACAAACACTGGATGGTCTCTTACTAAATCCGGCATTTTTCCATCTGAAGGTTTGTTATGCTGCTGACCCACCCAAGGAAGTTCTGTACAGACTGACCTCATGTTTAGTTGCCTACCTATGGCACTCTGTTACAAAGATTTACCACTCAAATAAATACTAATTTAGGGATCTTTCACCTCCATTTTCCACAGCATCATTCATATTAGTGTCTGCAAGTGCCATTTCACTACATATTCTTATTTATATATGCCTTAGTTGTACTTTCGGCATAGAATTTTAAGAAGACCTGACTTGTGCAATCAGGCTTGTCCATTGGTTTGGCAGTTTGCCACTAACTGTGAACTCAAGACCAGATTTAAAATGGAATAAAAATTACTAGAGATAGTTGGTGAAGATCAGAAAACAGTAGGGAAATGCACAACAGTGGCTCCACGTAGGCAGAAGCCCGCCATGACAGTGGAGCTGGCAGAAGCTAAGTGCCCAGATGGCACACGGGTATCAGCCGAGCAGCGCTCACACAGCTGCAGGGCAGCAACAGCATTGCCTCTATATGGGCTGTTATGTGAGATGAAAAGTCAGACAATGAACACAGTTTGTGGGGAATTAGACCTCAGTGTTTCCATTTGACTAAATAGGAACTCATTTTGTGCAAGTTAGCATGCTCGTCGGTTATCCTGATTAATTAAGACCTGCCTGTGTACTCGATACCTTATCAACTCTTATGAAGGGTAGCTGATGGAAAAAACATTTTACTTATCATTCACTAAAACACCCAAAAGAGATTTATATTACTTGGCTAGAATTCTACCAAAATACTTCCAAGCACTTTAGAAGCCCGAATGTATCTTGTGTGTTTATTTGGCTCAACAGGAGCAAAACTCAGCTGCCTGAATGACTCTTGGCAAACACTCTCAAGTCCATATACAGTCAATGTGGAGATAAAGTGCTATTGGGTGAATAGGCTGCTATTCATCTAATCTTAAAACAGACATCTTAAAAAGATCAGATGAATCTTATCCTGAAAGTACTTGCTTCTCTCCATTTATTGTAGAGTCTGAGGTAACTAGCTTTAACAGAGACACCTAGAGTGTAAATAACTTAGAGTTAGGTAGAATGAATATCACCTCTAAAATTCAAATGTAGAATCAGATACTTAAAGTACAAATAAATCATGTCAAGGATTCCACAGTGACTTTCTTTCAAAGGAAAAACAAAATGAACCAGGCAAGTTTCCTTAAATCCCAGCTGATTTTTTTTCTCTTGAGAAAAACCCGAAGAATAAATCTTTTTTATTCCAAAATTCTTGTTCTGCATCTCCAATACAGAAAAACAGTTGACCTGAACAGTTAGGCTAACATGAAAGACAGATACACTAGACACTACTTGGAAGGAGAAGTCTTCCCAGCTGTCTCCTTGTCCAAACAAGTTTTTCTGTAAGGGCCAAATTTGGTAGCTGATGGCACAGCCTCCCACACTTGTCTGTGACGTACTGCAAAGAAACACCCATAGCCCCTGCCATCCCCAGTCCTTTGCATTTCCTGCAACCAAACCTTGTCAGTTTTAACTCTGTTCATTTTGCCCCAGCTGAAGAAGATGAATAGTTGTCTAGGAGGATTTAGCAAGACTTAAAATTATCTTTTATGAAAAAAAAAAGCAGTGAAACTGCAAAGCAAAACAAGACAACCAATTCTAGAAGCTAGTTATTAGCAATATTCTCTACTACCTGTGTAGACTATTTCTTACCCCAAGCCCCTCCAGATGACTCATACATGCAGGGACACTGACACACAGGAAAGCCTTATACCACAATGCCTCCAGAGTCTGTGAACCCAGATTGATTCACCATCTGACACCTGGCAGTGCACACCCCTGAGACCTGGCCCACAGCTCACCCAGAGCAGAAGGTTCTCAGTGTGGGCTGAGCTGCCCATATTGCTGAGTAATTCAAAGTGTGGAGGGCAAGGCACAAAAGGCGAAGGCCACTGCCCTGTCCTTCCTCACACCCACGTGGGTGCAGCTGTGGAGAGGCTCATGTGCAGAACTGCAAACAGAATTGAGAACTTCCAGCAGCCACTGTCCTGCTGCAGGCTGTACTTCTCCACTGCCTAATGTATGGAAATCAGCTGGCTCCCAGAGCTGACCTACTTGCTCTAAGGGAGGCCTCTGAAGTCAGCTATACTTATATTTACTTCCAGGCCAAAGTCTGGTAATAAAAACTCAGGCAAATCAGCAGTGCAGTTTTTAGGGATTTTGAACTCAGTATCAGGGTTTTAGAATAGTATGAGTTGCCTTAACAATCCAGAAGAAAGTTGTACTAAATCTGGTCCAGAGTGTCTATAGCTTTATAACACTTTAATTTTGTATACTTTTTAGAAACATTAAGAATATAAAGTCTACTACAAAAACAGTTTGACACAGTGATAGTTTATACTTTTATCTTGTCTTAACATGGTTGAAACCTTATCTAGCATCCTTTGTGTATCTAGCACTGATGGGAAAATACGTTAGACTTCAGCTATGTAAGTATGAAAAATATCTCAAACACCACAAACACCTCTATTTCAAGAAAAAATAATTTGCTGTATTGTGCAAATTGATTAATATCTTGATATCCACTTGAGAAAGATCTTGTTCACAAAACGTGCTTTTGTCTCAATAAATATAAAAGATGTCTTCAAAGACATAAAAAGCTTGAAACATTCATATCATCATATCTGTAATTTTTATTGCAGACATGTCTCCTATTGCATAACAAATGTCTTGGAGAGGTTTGCAAAAGGTTATGCAAACTGTAGGCAATATTTTAAAGACTAAGCACTAAAATAGAGAGAAAGAGGTCAATAAAACAGAAAGCTATGATCTTAAATAGCAAAATAACATACTACATAACTTTTTAGAGTATATGAGTGAATAGTGTAGCATCTATTCAGACCATGAAGTTCACTATATCATTAAAATGCATGACAAACAGCTATAATCCACCTTGACAGAAGTTAGTGCATCAAGCAAATCCTGACTTGGGAGTCCTGTCACTTTCTTAATTGGAACAGTAACTGGGTTTGTTTGAAGGAGTGAAATGTATTCCTCATCTTAAATTATACCAGCAGGTAACAGAAAATCAGACAGAGGAGAAAGATTGCAGAAATGACTGGAAAATAAATGCAGTTGAAGACAAGTTCCTGGTGACAAAACTTATTTAATTGAAAGGAATCAAATCATGCAAGGAAAGTTGTTTGTGAGATCAGGCAGGAAGGGTTGCAAAGCTTTTATTTTAAAAATAAGTCAGAATATTCTGAGCTAGGACTTTAATATCTCTAGAGAGTTACATAGATATTAGAGAATGAGGGTCAATAGGGTCATCCTCACCGTTCACAGGGGAGGGAAATGGCAGAGCAGTGTACCCTTTTCTCAGTCAATGCAAAGTGTCATGGTTCAATTATTTTCAGAGTCATTACAATAATGCATGTCAGGGGAGGAACTGCTCCCCAGTTCTGTGCAGGACCTAACAGGGAAAACTTGGCTATCTGATGGTTACAGAAGAAACAAGTCAGAACAAGACAATATCACTGTACCAGTGCAGAGTATTGCTCAGGATTATATCTGTATAGGCTCTCTTTACATGTTGTGATGGTTTTGACAGAGGTAGAGTTAATTTTTTTTCACAGCTGAAAATGTGGAGGTGCTTTTGTTATTGCTGAGCAGTGCTTGTACAGAGCCAAGGTCTTTGCTGCTCCTCACCTCTCCCCATGCCACCAGTGAGGAGGGTGTGATGCACAAGGGGTTTGGAGGGGACAGAGCTGGGACAGCTGATCCCAAATGACTCAAGGGATATCTCACATCATATGGTGTTATGACACAAAGCTGGGGGAAGAAGAAGGAAGGCAGGGACATTCAGAGTGATGCCTTTTGCCTTCACAAGTCACCATTACAGTGATGGAGACCTTTCTTGGGGACAGCTGGATGAAGTGGTGAATGAATTCTTTGCTTTGCCTGTGTGTGCAGCTTTTGCTTTGCTTATTAACCTGTCTTTACTTCCACACGTGAGTTTTCTCACTTTACCTTTCAATTCTCTCCCCTTGGAGGGGAGAGAGTCAGTGGCTGTGCTGGCTGGGGTTAAACCATGAGCTTGTGTGAATGAAATGGGCCTGGGCTATCACACAGGCCCTGAGGCCAGCTGTCACTACACAGCTCTTGATCGTACCACTGAAATCCTACATTCCCTCTCCCACTTCCACAAATGAGATGCCTGTTCCAAACTGTTTTTTGGGAAAAGACAAAAAGCCTTGCCAGGTTTAGTCCTTGAAACACACCCAGGCACACACACAAGGAGTGCACTGGCACTAAACTACGTGGATGGCCACATGCCAGAGAGGGAACTCAGACTGCAGCCCACACCTGTTTTCTGTGGCAGATGCAGGCACGGGTGCTGGGCAGTAAGGTCCACTGAACTGCTGCAGCTGGGACTCAGACTACATGGAAAAAAAGGGATGACCTAGTCCTACAATAGATGAGGCTGGATAATTACAGACATGGAGGAAAGGAAGGTGTAGTCAAGGCAAAGTGAGAGGAAAAGAACATTTTTTATTACTACTTATATTTCCCTCTGTAACTGTGACAGAGATCTCAGCAATGACCCACCAAATGCTTAAAGGCACACTGAGCAAGTCTTGTGTTAGTTGATGCCTTGCTTGCCCAAGTACTGTACTTGCTCTCTGATTTTTTTGAGATGAAGACCCCACAGCCTATTCCTAGAGAACATTCCTAAAGAATTGCTTTCATCTAATAATATTCAACTATCTTACTAGGATCACATGCTTAACATAAATATAGTGTTCCAGGGAAAATTTCTTTTGCTTGGCTTATTTCTGGTCTCTTGCAGACAGATAGTTCTCTGTTTATTTAGCTACTACATAAATTTGATAAAATAAGGGGGAAAATATGAGTTTCAAATTCCGGTCTGTGATTTCAAGACAAATATGACACATTTCTATTAAGGAAGAAATAAACAGTTACAGTGGGTGGATCTTAAATGATGTTGAAAGTCTTACAAGAATGCATGTAATTCTCTGCAGGAAGAAAACAAATTTTTGTCTATATTCATTGAGAATGTTTTGTAAGATGCAATAGGAAATGACGTTTTGGATAAAGGTCGTGAGGGCTTGGGCTTATTTTCTGAAGCCTATCTTAACATTGATTTTTTTTGCTGCATCTCAGCTTAGAACAAAAAATTATATTAAGGCTATACTGAAAGAAGGCAAGTAGATTCTTAATTGCAACATGCAGAATAAACAATGTTTCCTTAAAATTATTTGCATTTTCCTGTAACTATACACATTTAAAGTACTGGCAATGGATATATAAATCAGATTTAAAGGTTGATAACTTCCTGATTATGTTGCAATTCAAAAATTGCTCAGTTAATTATGATGAAAGATATTTCCATGGACTGATATGTTATTTCAGCATTTGCTCTTGGGGATTACTGTCCAATATTGTCATTAAAGTAAAGCAAAAACCTGATGGTGGATGAAGTATAAACATTGTTTTTTTAGAGTAAGATGTCATAAGTGTTGTAGCTCAAGCACTTACATAAAAATTTGTGAGCTACCATTTCCATAGCAACAGGCAACATAATTTAGCTAAGATAGCTGCTTTCCATTCTAGGGACTTCATTGTCATTGCAGTTTACAAAATATGAAAATATGTCTTCTAAGACTCTAACTCAGTAAAGAGACAAAATGCTGAAAACACTGAGGAAGGCATAGGCTTTATTACAGATGCAGAACAATGCTTCCTTCTCATCTCACCTGTATTTCATGGGATTCTCTACCATCTTCAACTCACCACATCCTAATCTAGCTCCCCTTGCTGTGCAGCAGATCCAGTGAAAGGCACCTGAAGCTGGCCTGTCCCTTATGTTAGTCTGATTCTTTCTGGAATGCACAGAAGCAGCTTCTTCACTGGCCAATTCCTTCTTTCTCTCCTTCCTCCTCTCAGTTACCAAAATAAAATTCACTTCAATGCAGAGAGTCAGCACAACATATCTGGGGCACCTGTTAAATCTCATATTGAGCCTACACACAGTTACTAATTTAACACACTGCTGACACACTCCCATGGTCGAAAGTCTTTTGCTTCCCCGATGGTTCCATGAATCTTGTTATTAATCTGAATCACTTTAAAGTGCTTTTTAAAAACATCTGGCTCCATATATTTAAATTAAAAAAAAATAAAAAAGGTCTGTGAAAAAAAATTTAAAATAGGAACTTAAAAAGACAGCAGAACTAATATTCTCACTAAAGGTACTCTGAAATTTCACACTTGAGTGGCTCTGATCTAAATGGAAAGATCATGGGGAGCACCATCAATTTCTACCCACTGGAAGTATAGGATTGCAGTCTGCAATCCTTGCCTTGCAAAGAATAACGTCTTACACTATTTTCTCAGTGAGGCTGGAAGAATTCCTTTTGAAGGAGAAATCTGATTGATGTCAGCAAGTGAATCACCACCTGTCCATGGGAAATGGATGCTTTTGAAAGCAAGCTGTATTGGACAGTGCATTTGATAGACTCTGTAATGAAGTGATGGCTCTGTCTCTGAAGTTCTCCTGAGCTGAGCCCCTGACAGGGACTCTTCTAAGGCACTCACCTCCTCACAGATCTTTCTTACTATAAAAATATGCAGAATGTAAAAACACTAAGTTTTTTACTTCACCACTGAGAATTAATTATACATGATATTAGGATGCAGATAATTTATCTGACTTCTAAGTTATTTTCTCATTTTGGCAAGTGCATCAAAGACAGAAACTGGCACAGGTAGCTGGAAAAGAAGCTGTGATGTTGGAGCACTTGTCCTGTGGGTAGGTTACATGATTATTTCTCAGGAGCAATTCAGGGATCAAGAGTGAGATGCAATATTCTACCTATGAACTTCACCTAAGAATGTATAAAATATAAACATGACACTTAGTTTCTGTTTTCCAGCTACAATGCAATGCATGACTTACAGCCAAAGATCCTGACACAGAGAAATAATCCTCCACTTCTACCTTCTCCAAACAAATATGTACAACCTGTCATTTCACTCATACAAGGTACATATAATCTAACACTTTGATGAAGGCTTAAATGCTCAGCTGATATAAAAAGCAAAAAGCATTACACCTACCAGAGTAATTATTACAAGGGTATTTTTATCCTGCAGTTGAATGTACACAGTAAATGAGCATTAGATGATGCTACTGAAATAGTGCATGAGCCTTTATTATCCTNGATGAAGGCTTAAATGCTCAGCTGATATAAAAAGCAAAAAGCATTACACCTACCAGAGTAATTATTACAAGGGTATTTTTATCCTGCAGTTGAATGTACACAGTAAATGAGCATTAGATGATGCTACTGAAATAGTGCATGAGCCTTTATTATCCTACAGGACAAATTCTGTAATCCCTTCTGACAGACTTGTAATCACTGCAATGACCAGTTCTTGGCCTGTTTGGGAGGCTGAGTATCCCTGCCAAACTAACAAGAATAGTAAATATTCTGTTTCTGAAAAATTGATGAGTGTTCACCACCAGAACTGTAAAAAGTCATCTCCATATTAATTAACAGTGCCTAGTCTTGCATTAAAATCAAACATACATACACCAGTCACTGATCTTGATAGATAAGTCTTACACTACCATCACCAAAATTTATGATTATAGGAAACATAGCCATATTTATTCAGAGGTAGAGACAAGCAAGGAAAACACCAGCTCCTATCATCTCTGATCAGTATGATCACTTCCTTGGCTGAAATCTGAATAAGGAAACAGCTCCAGAGCTATGTCAAAAATTGAATTTAAATTCTATCATTAAGTTTACTTTGAAGTAGTAAAGGCTACTTGTGGCATTTTAGCTTTGAGAGTGTCATTTAATATTGTCATAAGAATGTGTTTATAGCAGTATGATTTATTCCTTTTAAAAATCTTGTAACAGCAAAGAAATATCTGACTTGTGATCTATGCAATACAGAAAACTTCTGGGTAGTATCTGTTGCCTTATAGAAAATAATCTGGACATCTATTCTTCTTAGATAGTTTTTGTAATTCACACCTCCGACTGCTCATTTTAAGAAAAGCAAAAATTTTAAGGTCTGAAACAAATATATATTTCAAAATTATACATTTACAAGACATTCTGAGGTGATATAATTTTAGGAAAAATTATATTTGATAAATTAATACCTATAAAAATGAAAATTAAAATATAAAAA